>BMAW01018344.1:0-18744 GCA_019974015.1 Nephila pilipes | reverse complement strand
GTATAATTCAGTAGATTCATATGTGTAACCATGCTGTATCCTTATATCTATATTATATAATTTCATTCAGTTTATTCATGCTCCCTGTACTCTCTATATATGGTCATTCTGGTCATGTATGTAATATGTCTATACTCTCTTATATGTATATAATTCATTAATTCACATGTCTCTTCTCTATAATGTGATGATAATAGAGTGAAGTTAACTTTTACGAGTTAAAAGATGTAGTTGTATAGATATACAACTTGCTTCGAGTTCTTAAATAGTCCATTTGTACATTGAGAACAGTTCTGCATTCTGCAGGCTGCAGTAATAATCTATTTATTCTCCCCTGTCACATTAAAGATTCAATAATGTCTTATTTTTGTCATGCTGTTTAACTGTTTTTGTATTACATCGCTTGAATGTATATTCAAGGAATTGTGTAATCAATTTCCTTGTAGAGTCTGTGCAGGTGTTCACGTTATTTGCGTTCTGATTGTGCATTATAATTTTCGTCAAAATTATATTATATGTGTATTTCAGACCACATGTCATCTCAGGCACATTAGACATTATTATTTTAAACTGTATCAATGGTATTTAGGTGTATGCCATTTCATTATAATAAAA
The DNA here is from genome assembly GCA_019974015.1 of Nephila pilipes. NCBI lineage: Eukaryota > Metazoa > Arthropoda > Arachnida > Araneae > Nephilidae > Nephila > Nephila pilipes. The sequence continues at coordinate 18,129 of BMAW01018344.1, read as the reverse complement.
GCAAAGTTCACTTCACAATGCCCCACTGAAGTAATTCAAGTTTAAATGCACACTGAGTACATAGTTAGCAAGAATATTACCTTTAGGTGAGGGATTGCCTGGGAAATAAAAATTTAATCGCTTGTATACAGATCAGGCAACAGGATACATGGTGCTGTGGTCTGTTCAGGTTATTCACCCATGGATTAAGATTCTTGAGTTTAGTTTATTAATGTCACATGAAACGCTTTAGAGGCTGTGCCGACGGACCTCAGAGTGCTGAACGGCAGTCCAGTATGACGGGGACAGCACCTGGGCTATCCCTCCCCTAACATCAGGTAGCATGGAGGGACTTTGGACATCAGATATGATTTAACGTTATCGGCTTCTGCCACGGCGGGTCTTTGCTTGTCCAGATCAGACTACAGACGAAAACTGCCCCGCCGCATGAGTTGCGTGTATTATGACTACTAGGCTACTGGCCTTTGGGAGGATTAAGGAATGGGAAGTCTAAAACCAGAAAATGATGAGATGAAAGGTCAAGAAAGGCAACATGCGTGACCAAAGATGGAAGAAAACATGTAGTCTTAGATTATTTAGAGTCAGTTGGAATATTGGATTGATAATTCTGTATGATTCTGGGTTGTACTTCACGATTATCGATCAACTGATATAACGTCACGCCTTTATTTTTCTCTATTACGTTTCTATATCGGTTCATTTAGAGTCGTATTTGTATGACTAATTTTAAACATTCGTTTTATTAGTATATTATTTCTTATTTTGCTCTATTTATTTTTGCCTCTTGTTTGTAAGATAGATTTACATGATTATACATATGAAAAGTCACTAACTATTAAGCAACTTTTTAGATTGAATTTTCAAAGAAATCAGGAAAATAAAGTACAGAATACTAGGTGAAAAATAGTGCTTATTTAAAATAAAGATTTGTTCTATAAATAAACTCTGCAACGTGTCAATGAGTTTTAAAATTCATCGTTCATCAGCTGTGATTAGACAGAGTTATTCTCCAGTTTGTTCTGTTGGTTTTCTCTGTAAACTATTTTCTATCTCGTTTTCATTTCGATCAAAAGCTTTATTTGTGCTTCTTTACCCTTTAATTTCCTTAAGAATATCATTAAATTATTTGTTATCTTCTTTTGGACATTTATTTAGATGGATATTCTGATGTATTATTCTCTATGGTATTATTTGAGAACCTTTATTTGTATGAATGGGATGCATAATTACATCAGATTATGCTAAAGAAAGTCTGATAAAGAATAAGAAGATTATCAAAATTTCAGAGACAGTTAGACAGTAGAGCCTGAATAAATCTGGAGAATTGAAGGAAATTTAAGCTGCTGAAACTAAAGATGGAGAAATTGCAGCTTAACTAAACTCTGCAACAGATTTTCTTTCTTTGAGCAGATCATTCTGTATCAATTGACTCATAAACTATTCTTGGTTTTGCTCTTTCTCTGTGCTCTTTTTGTTTCGTTCTCATTTCAATCAAAAACCTTCCCTATCAAGTGACGTTTGGGGACGTGCATGTAGGATTAGGATTGCTGTGATGAGTATACAACAGAGGGAAGGTGGTCTTTGACGAAAATGAAATGAATCTCTACATTTGATGTTAATCTCTTGGGACGTAGAATGCAGTGGTATTAACAAGGCTGTGGAGAGTTAGAAAAGATTAAATTGTGTGAAAGCTTGAAGTTGGATTTCTTTGAGTTTTGGCTTTCTGTAAAACAATAATGGTTACAGTTGGGTTTATTTTACTAGGCAGTTTAAAGAATTAAGCATTTTTGTGTCTTTAAACTTAAAATGTGTACTGAAAAATCGATATTGTAGAAGGTGCAAGTCAGGCAACTTTTATTTGGTAAATGATATGAGCATTTTAATCAAGTTAAAATCTGGATGGATGATTAGGTGCATACCTATATTTCTTCGTTTTATTTAGTAGTCTTCATGAAGCCAAAATGTACCCGAATATTACAGTTAAATTACATTATTTAATGGGTGTTGATGTTACCACCACTTTTTGGGGCATTATTAATCTGCTAATTTAATTTGAGAAAAATCAGTACCAAAATAGATGCTTTCTCTTAATATTTCCCCTTCTGTGCTTAATGTACAATGTCTTTCCTCACTTAGTCTCATTCAGATTTAAGATCTTGTGAAGGGAATGTTGCTGGACTATTTATTTTAAATTGTCATTTAATTCATATATATCTAGTAGGATCTCTTTTGTTTTGCACTAGAACAAGGCAGTTTAGTGATTTATCTTTAGTGTTCTAACAGCCAAAGGCATTTATGGGAATTAAGGTTTGTTGCCATCCTCTTCCTCAGCTCGTCTGTCATCTCCCAAGATTTAATCCTGAGATCTAATTTCTTAGTTCAAGCTGGGACGCGTTCAATTCTAAGTAGTCTAGTTGTATCTCCAGAATATGTTTAAATTATATATTAAAAGTTTGAGGATACTCCTCCACAGCCTGAAATTCTTTCCATAGTACCTAAAACACAATCTATCGAATGTGTGCTTTGAATGCAGATTGACACCCCTGAATTTAGCCTTGTTGGCGTTGAATTTAGTCTCTTGTATCTCTGCTGGCCTCAGAAATGCTTCCACGCACATCACTAATATTCTAATATGGTGCCTTCATCTATGTTTATAATCTCTTATCTTTACCTTATTTTTCTCAGCCCCACCTTTTACTGCCTTCAGTTCATACAGAACTGTGTTTGGATCGTGCTTTATATAAAATATCCACAAGAGACAGTTGAGAGAATTGCACTTATCTTATCCTTCTACAGTTTGAATGTATATTATAGTACATGTATTTTGTACAGGTATTTCAGTATCAGTTGTGGGTCTAGATATACAAGTATAATGCTTGTAATATGCTGGTTGCTTGGCGTTTGTGTGTTTCCTGATGGAACGCTGAAATGAGCAGCATTAAATGAGGTCATTTTAACGGCATGCAAATTGGAGAATAGGAGCAGCCCATATTGGCAATGGTGATTTTTAATTTTTAATTTTGTTTTTGTGTGCATTTTCATATGAAGTCATATTTTCAAAACTCTAGGTATTGTGCGAAAAATGATTTTATTTTGTGAAGTAATTCCCTATGCCTCTTTTATCTTGATGATATGGAGTTAGTGGTGCTTATTTGTTTCAGGATTGATGGATATGAGTTGTTTATTTTGACGTTATTACCCATGCAACCATGTGATTGAGATGACCAGTTGTCACTTTCATCTATGTTTTACAAGTCAGAGAATGAGTATTCTATTTGTATGTTAATGTGGCTGCGATAGCCTGGTGGTCGTTCATAGCTCACTGACCTGATTTGGTTGAGTCAGGTTATGGGGCAGCCCAGTGCTTACTGACGCCACTTTACTTAGGTAATGGCGGGGCTGATGTACGTTCAAATCTATCTGTCAAGAATCATCCGTTGGCAGTGTGGAGTTGGAGGGCTGGCTCAGACATCCTGTCCATCTGTTTGGAGAATCACTGGGTGGGGCCGTCACGGAATGGCCCTCATGGCTTTGCTTCTAGTGAGCCAGTGTAATTAAGAGCATGTGCTTTACTCACCCCGCTTGTCATTAGTAGCCGTCCTTACACATGGCGTACGTGCTCAAGTGTGTTCACCATTATTGTTATTCGTTTCCTTCCATATTCTGGGGCCAGTGAGGTGACATATGGTCTCGTTTTGAAGTGATAGTCAGAAGGAAATTCGACAGATGCCTGAGGAGTTTGAAAAATTATGCAATCATGATTTGTGAAACTGTTAACTTGAGTGTTGTATTGTCTTAGTTGTCCCTTGCCTCAAACCGCCAGATTCTTATGCTTTTCCTTTGGATACTTTGTTGAGCTTCTCTTTCTTTGACATACAAGTCATGTGCTCAAAATAATAATGAAATATTTCAAATGTTTTTAAAGAAAAATTATTTTATTATAATTTGTGTTTTGGTTTGGTGTGTTAGACGTTTCATTAACTGCTCGATGATTTGTTGTGGATATATTTGAATTTCTCTGATATATTGGATTATTTAAATTGTTTGACAGGCCTTTGGGTATAGATATTTAATGATGTTCTATCGTCGTGTGGTTTGAAACCTTATTAAGTTTTGTTATAGAAATGTTTATCAATGGAGTTATTAAATGGAAGTTCTTGAAGTGTATAGCAGTTCTGGTAAAGAGTTATTCTTGATGACTTGTTTTAATCTGCGCTTTCCTATCAAGTCGTTTCTAATTAAATAATAGTTAACTCCGATAAAGTAGCCCTTATAAATGCAGAATAAATGAGTTAGAATCTCTGTGTGATGCCATGTCGACTTCAATTAAATGGTACAATAGCATAGAACATCAGAGATGTTTAGCCTTTGATTTAGCATATAAAGGTAAGAAGCTAATCCATGGGCTTTGTGGATGTATCTAACACTGGGTGAGTTCGTTCAGCATGGAGTCAGATGAGGCCTGGTGGGCGTGTTGCTGCCGCCGAAAGATGAGAATGCGATCCACTTATTTTCTCGGTCAAAGGTTTCAAGGTATTCACCCCTACAACATGGGTCCCCACAGTGAGCCTGGTTCAGTGAACAAAGAAACAGAAAAAGCCCAGGGGTCCAGCAGTGGCACGAGCCAACTACTGAGCCAAGGATCTAGAGCTGACGGTGACTAGCCAAATGGAGAAAATCATGGACAGAGGGCTCTTGCACTAGATGTATTATGCAGTCAGCCAAGAGAGGTGTTGGTAAAACCATGGTACCTCTTCACACCAGAAAGATAATTCAAAGTATCCTCTTGGATTATCATTGTGGTCTGCTGTGCCCATTGCAGGCTTACCACCTCAATTGCTCCGGCACTTAATAGTCCCCGATCACCGGCTTTGGGCAGGTTGTTGGGATGGCAGGTGTCAGGTCTTTTGATAATCGGATAGCTTTCTTGGCTGAGAGGATGGACATCTGCAAATAAATGAAAAGAAGAGCCTACTAACAGTTGTTTAAATCAGAACAGCTTGTGTTTTCATTAATCAGGAACTTGTTTGATTAGTTTAGATTATATTTATAAATATTACTATTTTCACCATGTTACCTTCTTAGATTCGAGATGAGAAGTTAATAGTCATTTTATTACGGAGGTGTGTTATGTGTGTGTGTGGTGTGTGTGTGTATGTGTGTATAGTGTGTTCAGTGTGGTGTGTCCCATTGTGTGGCCAGCCAACCTTGGTGTGCCATGACCCTGCTTTTCATTTGCACCTCATGTCATAATTCAAGAAGTTTCTAGTTAAACACGTTTGAAATGTCTGTGCTGTATTTTATCACAAAAATTGCCCTCATTTGAAGGGCTGTTTCCCAGATTTACTAGCAGATCCTCATATTTTCAAGGTAAGTTCAGGTATACTTCCCACTTTCAACCATAATAACTCACGTTCTGGAGAGGCGTATGAATGGTCAGAATAGATTTAGTTTAGAATGGTTATAATAAATTCTCATTATGGTATCTTCTAAACTGAGCAGCTTTTCAATTTTAAGGGCGTAGTTATCTGCGCTAAATCTATTGGGCTCCAAAGCCAATCAGTAGATATCTTCATGCAAATGAAGAATGTGAGACCATAATATTATGAAGAGAGTTTGCAAATGGAGATTTAAAAAGAGTGAGATACAGCCTACTCAAAGTCTACATTATCCACAGAGTTTGGAGTGTATTCAGTTTATGTTGTTTATTTCGTTTTAATCCTTCCACACCTGGTTCTGGGACAGAAGGTCTTCTTTTTATTTTATTTTAAGTCAGTGGATGAATTAGAGGGTGTCAGGATTTAATATAGATTTAATTTGTCATTCTCTGGATGTTGGTTTCCATTTTTATCAGATCAGATTTCTTTGATTATGAATTCAGGCAAAGACATATTTTGTTTAGCTTCTTTTAGTTTTCTGTGATGTCAATTGGAAGATGTTGCCGCTTGTGGCCAAACAAAATGTCATGTGGAGAGTAATACTTTTTCATCCATTTTAGAATATTATAAACCCTTGTAACTAAAAATTCGATCAATTTTATTCAGGGCTGCACTAGATTATTGGCCTAATTAGACAGATACATGCAAATGTATTAAATTTTAAATGCTCAATTGGACATAATGCAACAGAAATCTCAGTTATGGAGAAAAATATATTCCGCATTTTGATTTTGGACAGGAATGATAGAATAGAACCTATTATGACTGTTCTGGAAGGAAGAAAGCGTGCTTTAATGAGGTGTTCTCAGTTCTGCCACTGTGTGAGGGTTATAAGGTCTGATTCTTCTTTTTGTTACCGTTCAAAAAGGAAGGAGATTGTAGAATAAACACATGCACTGATCAATGGGGCCTACCTATTTTCTTGTAGAACCAATTTGAAATAGTATTGTGGTCGAGAATTATATAGTCGATGCATTGGATTAAGTAATACTATGTATATGTATATGCTTAATTTTCTTCAAGTTATTTTATTTTACCTACGCTGAGTCACCTTTATGGTCTGCCTTCTTTGACGTGCTCCATCTCTAGCCTCCAGAATGAGCCACAGGTCTTTCTCTGAAATGGTGAATAAGTGGGTAGACTCTGTTTGGAGAATCTCTGTCTTCAGAGGTAGTTTTGATTAAACAAAAATTGTGGCAGGGCTGGATCGTTCGGGTAAAAGGATGGTTAAATTTATAAACGTGATTTAAGCGGTTTTGCTGCTGGCAGCCGTTGGTGTGGGACGGTGCGGTATCTTGTTAAAGATTTTATTTTTGCCGATGTGTGTGATTTTCTGCAATTTCAGACTTCCAACGTCAGTAATGATGCAGGTGTCATCACCATAAACCTAGTTTTCCTGTGAAGGTAATCAGATTAGATAATCCATGATTATCCGTCAGCGTCCCTTTCCAGACTAAAAACAGTAATTTTGCTTTTTGTTGATTCTCTATTTTAGTCTCACTGTTTAGCCTATCTTTGCACGGGTGTATGTGGTATCCAAGTTTCATCTACAGTGGTGTAAACTCTGGATTAATTGCTATACAAACTGCTAAGCAGATCGTGGAAATCTTCATTCGAACGTCTTTGGTCTGGCTGGGGTGATACGGCACCCCGAAAGAAGCGCGAACAGCTCTCATACCTAGAGATTTTAGTTCAATGCTCTTGACAAGCGCGTTCTTTGGGACATGTTCTTATCCTCTTCTATCATCTCGCCCAGATTCAGTGGTCGTCTTACGTCGTTTTAAGTGAACTTTAGTATCTGTCAGTGGTCTCGTCTCTCCTATAATTCTCAGACAGCGTTGAGGACTTGGCCCCTGCTAATCCCCATACATGATTAACTGCACACATCACCCTCACCTGCCTGCTCTCCCATTTCTAAGCAAATTTTAAGTTCATTCTTTATCTAACACCTTGACTTGGTTATATCTATTCACCCACTTAGAAGTTTTATTTAGTTTAAATGGAGTTCCATTTAGTTGGGAAGGCTGGGAAGCTAAATATAGAATGAAACTCAGGAGATATTAGTTGAAGAGGATGTGTGCGTGCTGTAGCTTGGGAGATCAGAAAAGGAAGAGTATGCATAACATTTACCATATTTTTGTTGAGATGGTTCATTGGAATGTCTACAGAGTCCCATGTAGAAACTATTTTGCAGAAGGATATAATCAGATAAATTATTATCCTTGAGAGCATGGGCTTACCAATCGAGCTTCAACAAAAATGCTTATTTATTGTCGGAAGGAGATAAGATATCTTAGAGCTAGGTTTCGTGGTGCAGCTCCAGAAAGTCTTTTGGAATTGACACCAGGTTCCTCTGTGAGGTCTAAAATAAGTGTGAAGAAACAATCTTCCGACAAATCCTCTTGTAGGGAGATTTTAAATCTGCGCTATTTAAAAATTACTTGTCAACCCAATCAAACTGAAACTTTCAGGAAGCAATGAGATGGTGCACAGTCTAATTCAGGAGCCACCACAGCTATATTTTTGGGAAAGAGCAGAAGTTAAGCTAGAATTATTGTCCCATCTTTTTATAATGTTTTCTGTAATAGAGCTAGATACAGTTTTAAAAATTGGAATAGATAAAGAAATGGCCAAAGAGTTGTCTCAAAGTCCACCAGAAATGCACCTGGCCTCAGTCTGCCATGAGTGGTCACATCCCACCCGAGTGGTGTCTCATTCATTGGATCTTGAGATTAGGAGATCTGGCCAAGTTACAATAAATGAAAGCCGATGGTGTGAAGAAGCTCTAGAAATTGGTAACCTATCAGGACAGATGAGTGGCAATCAGTCATTCTTTCTTTGTGGGTGTCCAGAGCGATCTTCAATCTGGCACTTTAACATCACTGTTTTGAAATGGTATTTTATAACTTTTATCATTAATTCCACCTGTGTGGCAGCCATATGAATGGAATGCAATTTAGAAATCTCTCATTTTGAAATAAAATCCATTTGGGATGACGACCTACTCGCTTGCAAAATGCAGCGAATATCAATTGAGCATCCTTTTCATCTTTAAAACAACCTCCTGCAAAATTGTAAGCCTATCTTTTACAATATCTGTTCTGGAAAGTCTTCTGATTTTAATTGGGCTATGTTCAGGAAACAATTCAAACGTTGGTATTCAGAATATACTTTCTATAAGCTAAGTTCTGAGTTAGTTAGCTCCAGAATGAAACATCTTCTGCCAAAATACTATGAAGATCCTTCTATCACCCAGAGTACATTCTTGAGACTTGCCAATCTAGAAACACAGTTATCAGATGGAAATCTTCAAATTAATCTTACATTTAAGTTTAGTGTGACCTAAAACTTCTCTCAAAATATTATTATTACCTCTGTGTTGTCTTAAATATTCTGGAACATAACCATCATAATGATAATGGGTGTCTATGAAATGTGATGTTAAAATCTGTAATTATCCAATTTTCAACAAGTTCTTTAGGCATTTATTCCCTCTGAAGAATCTAAAGTTAATTGAAGAATAAAGTTGAAAATAATAGATATTTGTAAACCCTTCTTTTCTAAAATATTTTCGACTGTGAATAAATGCTTCTTAATTTCTTAGATGCAGCCTTACCTTGTGTATTCATTGTGCAAACATTTGTAACAAACAGGTGTCAAATGTGATTGCATCTATTTCCTTGTAATCAGATTCCCAAGACTTCCTCTGTGTGTACTCTTGTCGTTCCATTGAGTCTGGTTATAATGGTAGGAGTCAGTCATTTAACATGTTCAGTTGTTGAAGTCATTAGGATATCCATTTGAGCACTTATGTACGTTGCAGTTTCTCACACAATATTAAGCTTTGGTCAGCACTGCAATCAAACTTCGACTTGGATGCTCTACTACTGTCTGATCTCAGTGAGTTTTCCATCAAACTTTGTATGTGTAATTGACTACCTAACAGAGGTTCTGCTCTCACTATCGTTTTAGTCAAATTGCTTGCAGCTATTAGATATTTTCATTAGTAGGTTTATGACAGATATATTTCAATATTCCTGGCATCATCTTTTAACTATTGGTGTCCTTTGCATTAGTGTGAATCTGCTTTCAAGTATCTAAATAATTTTGGTAATTTTTACCAGACATCTCATCAAGAAAAATGTGAGAAAAATAGTTTACAATGTCTTAAGTAGAGTTATTACAGTGAGTATCTAATTGTTAAGGGTTCCTAGCCATTGATCGTAGTGTTAGGTTGCTCACAGTTTTCTCTGTCCTTACTTGGAGACTTTCGTGTTGGGTTGCAGAAATACAATTAGCTCCTTTCATGATAAGCGTGGTTAATCATTCTGGAGATGAAATTAAAAAGTAATGGTGAATTCTTAAAATGGAATTTAAGAAGAGAAAGGATAGAGGATAACATGGCTAATGGTGTAGATGAGTGAATCTCTGAAAACTGATTCAATCAGTTGATAGTGCTATCGGTAGGCCACCTGGTCTTTGGTCTCGTCGTCGTACCAGAAGGCAGGGCTGTGGCAGCGGACCTCTGTGTTTCCCAGACCTCAGTCAGTGACCGAGGACAGCCTGCCTGAACCCATTTTCCCCTCTACTTCCCACCACGCCTGTGGGAGGGTTTGGGCCTACTCTAGGTTAGCATTATCAGCCCCTGACCCAGCATTGAGGATCAGACCCATTGAAGAAACCACCTGTCTTGGGTCAGAGCCATGCAGCCCTTTCTGAGCCCACGTTGTTGACCTCAGGTGAGAGTCTTTGAGATCAGTGGGTTTAATGCTACTATCAGCTTTATTGTTTCTAGATGAGAACTGGATTAACTGAATTAAGGAAAGTTCAGAAAGAGTAGCTTGCATTGTATTACGAGATGTGGTTAAATTTGTGTTGTTCTTCCTGTGTACATGGCTTCAATTAGTTTTGGCTTATTGTTTATTTAATTGGGACTTTGGATTGTTCTTAGGATTAGGTAGAGATGGTATTCTAGAGTTGCACTTCAGTTCTTGGTTTCAGTGGTCTAGAAAGATGTTGTGTGGGCTCAGTTCTTGAGAATCAATTCCTGTTTTCTGGAGATCTTAAATTAAAGTTGGGCTATTTCTCTGTCTAGGTTCAGTTCCTTTGCTCAAGTAAGAAAGGCAGGACAAGAGTTCGTCCCACCAGTGTCTCCTGCGCTGGAACTGGCTCACGGGCTGGTCCAGCCTGTTGACATGTCACGTTGGGCTCCAAATGCTTTGGGCTGTTCAGTTCTTCATTCATGGCGTGCCCCAGATGCAAAAGATTGGCCATTACTTGTTTTCAAATAAGTTTATATGTGTAGCTGTGTGTGTGTGTGGTATTGTGGCTGTTGTGTATTGGTTGTAATTCCATTGTTCTCATGAATGTCCCATATTTGAGTACTCAATATCTCTTTTAAAGATAATGTTCATTTCATGTTTCTGATCCCCTTCAAGTATCTTTTATTTATTTATCACATGCTCCATCTTGAGCTGATTCGTCTCCGCCAGTAGATTATAGATCTTTCAAATGCAGAATCCCTTCAGGTTCTTATCTGTTGTGATGTCTTTTCCTCAAGTCCTCCAGCTCATACAGTTCTGACGTTTCCAGGAGAATTTTCCCCAGTGTAGGCAAAGGCCAAAAGCGAAAAGAGCATTCTCGGCTCATGACTCTGCTCTTCCCTCCTCATCTTCTGCTCTTGCCAGTAGCTTGATCAATCGAAAGAAAGGTGAAATGGTCTCTGTAAGCAAGATGAGTTCTGCCTTGTGAAATTCAATTGCACTTATGTTGTCTTGCTCAATAATAATTTAGAGAAGGGTGATGCTTCTTCTCTGTATATGTATATGTAATAACCTTATATGCTCTCTCTTCTCTTCTCTAAATTACTTAAAGGAAGGAATTTAGCCTTATCTTGATCTCAGTGACAGCAATTAGTTAGGTCTTGGCCCAGATTGAAGATTAAAAACTTACCTTTTGTGTCAATTGCTTTCTCCTGCGCTTTGTTTTTCTTTCCCTTTAGGCCTATTGCTGGGTGTTTTGAAGAAGTAGGATAACTCTCAGTACCACTCTTTAAACTGTCTTTTCCTCAGAACTGGCTGCCCTTGGGGTGACTGGTAAACCTAATGTATTTTTAGAATTTTCGTGGGTTTTGCACGGATGAAAACTTGTGCTGTCTCTTATTTCTCTGAGAGTGTTGAAGATTTGGTTAGTGCACTTTATGAGTCTTCTGTTCTGTGTATTGGATCTCAAATTTTGTAATTGAAAATATATTATGTTAGGGTCAAAAGTTCCGCTGTGCAGTTCTGAACCCATGGATGGTTTTGTCAATCCCAGGCGTATCAGATTTAATTTTATTCAAGCTCCATTCACTTTTTATTAATTACCATTTTGATCAATTCTAAGGACTGAAGCTGTGTATAAAAGAGTTTAAGATTTATTTTCCTTAAGATTTATAGTCTGTTTAAATGCGATCATGCTTAATGGCCTGCTGGAGACTATTGTTTCAATCGAAGGCAAATCGTCCCACAGAGCAATTTGCTTTAAGCAATAAGGCCATAAAATTTAGTTTCAAAGAGAAGAGAGTATGTCTGGAGATTTATCATAAAGTTTGCACCCATGTTCAAATACTAGTGGCCGTACTAATTTTTGAAAATCTTAGGTATCAGTAGTTTCCTAATTTTAATTGGTTAAATCATGCATATGCCATGTAATAATAATGATTCGTTTGTTAAGCAAATAACTTGCCTCGAAATATGCAAAGAACAGATGAACCTGGATGAGTTACTTTGTGATCAATTTCAAAACATCCCGGGTTTATGGTGCAATTGTACTAATAGATATAATTGTAACAGTTAATCTGTTTGCTTTTAAATTTAATTCTATTGCTGAGTGTATGCTCCTGAGGCCCCAGCTCTTTAATTTTGTGTTTGAAAAGACATTGTGTCCCCACTGTCCTTTGCTCTTCTTATGATTCATCTTAGACTAATGGGTTAAGTTTTTATACTTCTTGATGTTTTCTCTATCACAAAGGCTATTGTTTTGATTAACGACAAATGGATCTGCAGACAGAGATTTTCAGTTTTATGCTGTGTATTCCTAGTGGTTATGCAGCACACAGTTTATATTGCATGAAATGTTTATAAGATATTATTCAAGCTCATTATAAAATTAGAAAATTACAAAAATCATTTGGCTTCAAGGTCCCCATTAAATTAAAGGGTTATGTTTTAGAGACGATGTGTTTTATTAGAATGTCTTAAGGGTCTGTTATAAATTGTTAAAGGTTACGAAGAATTCAATTCTAGGAATTGGGGCTTCCAATAGGAATGTTTCTTTTAAAGACACAGCACATCAGTTTTACTGTAATATACATATGTGTATCATATATAATTATATATATAATTAATACTTTACTTTTTATCTTCACCTAATTAATACAATCCCGTTTAATTTCGTTGGAGAAAATTGCGAATAGCCTAATGTCGTGAGAAATTTAAATAAAGATTCTATGTTTATTCTCATGAATTATAATTGTTTTCTGCAACAGTGCTTGCTTCACCTATAGGTTTCAAACATACATTTTTTTTTTATCTTTTATATCTTACTTTGTATTTTTGCATGTCAATATGATTATAAATAAAATTTGTACATTTTCTCCCTTTTTTGAATAATGAAATGTATGAATGTTTAATGATACAACTGGTTTTTTTTTTTTTAATCTGTGAATTATTAATCATTTTAGGTGCAAAAACTTATTGCATTACAAGTTTTTTAATAAAATTTTTAATTATTTTTTAGTTTTTTAAAAGTACATTATCTTGATAGCTGTGATTGTTTTTGACCATTTAATAAAATTTTATGTAATTATATTGTAAATCATTTTCCAAAGAAAATTAAACTCCTTGGAACGACATTATTTCAGAAGGAATTAACTAAACTCACACATGTTGTAAAAATAATAGGTAACATTTTTACTTTTATTAATCTTAAGCTAAATGCTATGAAACTTTTCGTTATATAAATCAACTGTACATCAAACATTTTTTAGATGTTTCTTTGCTTTTATAAGCTTTTATTAATTTGCCATGCTCATAAGTACTTTTTCAGCCCAAAAATTGTGTTTGAAACTAGTTCATTTCATGTTACGGAGCTGAAATTTTACGTACAAAGTAAAACTCCAGTGAAAATACAACACTATAGTATGTCCAGAAGTGACGCACTTAGTGGAGGGAAGTGAAAGCCCGGGGCTTTGCATCTAACAACGTCCAATTGAGTTGGAATTTTACACTTTCAATTGGTTAAAGTAATTACTTTTCAAATTTTCAGTCTAAAAAATTAAATAAATTTAAGTTAAAAAACATTTTTAAATCAAGCATTTATTTAAAGCTGAACTAGAAAACAGAAAAATAATTTCTTTAAATGTAAAATAGAACGTTATTTATAAAACTTAAGGCTTTAATACTTCCTTTTGATCTCATATATAAGTATGGTACTTAATTTAAAAATGTGTTTTACAACAACAAAAAGTTGCCTAGTTATCTTAGTTTAGCTCCTCAAGTTTTATAAATTATAAATTATTTTGCATTAGAAACAATTTTTATATTTTTTTGGACATTCTTTATATAAAAGTGGGATTTTTAATTTTTTTTATTTATATTTATTTAATTCTTATTAGTCTTGAAATTTAAGTAAACAAGTTTTGTTTAATGTGGTTTGCACATATTTTATTTATTCAAAGAAATATACTCTTAAGAAATGGCTACGGGTAAATGAGCTTATAAATTATCAGAAGCAATAAAAAAGAGCAGCTTGGATCAGAAAGTAGTAATTGTCTAAGTGACAGCCCATATAAATAATCTTGCTATATGCTACTTACATTTATGCGTCATTTTTACTTCTTTGTGCTATATGTTAGACTTCTGAATAACATTGGAGTATATGTCATACTCTGTTTCTGTGGAATATGCTTTCAAAATATATGGTGACAGGTAGGAAATGACAGGTAAAGAGTCCGATTTCCCTAGTTTTTTTTTAATAAATTTAAAAATTTATTCAAACAATTCATTTCTTAATAAATCTAACTATCAATCAATGTGCTTATTTGAAAAATACATTTTTCGAGATTCATTCTTTTTCGTTAATAAATGATATAATTTTATTAAAGAAGCCCTTTCTATTAGAGAAATAATAAAACTGAAGAAAAAAGTTAACTATTTTTCTACTATGAGACAAACTTACTATCAGTGAAAAATTAATAATGTATTTCTTAAAGAAAAGAGTAATAAATAAATAATTAACTGCGTTTAATAATGAAAATTTAAAATACAATGAGAACTTCTGTGTAAATAAATAAATGTTTAAATTATTAAATTTAAGGCACTACATGTCTAAATGCATTAGGATGAAGAAAACTTTTTGTTAAATCTTGATTTCTGAATATAAAACACTTATAGTACTTAAAGTTTCAATTATTCTGATTTAATTCGGAAGAAAAGATTTTTTCTTATCACAAGTTACTTCATACAATTTATTCGATAAATAAGAGTAGAGCCATATATATATATATATATATATATGAGAAATTAAAACTCATTTCTAGAAATGGATAAAAGTACCAAAAAAATTGAGCACATTTTTTTTTCTTTTTTCGATATAAGAAAAAAAAACTCCGAAAAAAGTTCTTATGTTTATTCATTATTTAAGTACAGAATGTCCTCGTTTAGCAATTCTTCGATTTACAGTGATTCGACATAACGTGATCTTTTGTTTTGCTAAATTTCACCTTGTGTTTTGTTGTAAAACACATTTTTTTGTTTTTTAGGTAAGTACCCTTTTGATATTAGAAAAAGTGTACTTCTTCTGTTCCATTTTTGTAAAAAAGACTGTACTTTAATGTACTTTTCAACTTAATTACCTCCATCACTAAGACACGTATCGTATCCTACAACCAACTTCTGTAATCCATCGTCATAGAAATCTGCTGCCTCAAGGGCTAATCACCGCAGTACGGCCATTTTGACATCATGGCATTGACTACCTAATTTTTTTTTCAAGAAGTGCAGAGGTCTTCAATCTGGGTTCCCTGGAAGTTTGATAGGGTTTCAGCAGGAGATTACTTCTTGCTCAATTAAAGCATCAAAATTTTAGTAAAAGTTTAATTTTTTATAAAAGATCGATTTCTTAAAGAAAGCTTGCTTGTAGAAATAAATTCAAATAAATATTTTACGGATAAAATAAAATCTTAAATTTCGCAAAAGTAAATAAAATCTTAAACTTCATTCAAATATATCAACTGAGACACATTAGGTCACATATTAGTCTCCATTATTTGACTCTGGTGAAGAATCGCCCATTTATTTGGCCACTTATTTCACTATTTTCAAGGTAGAAAGTAAATTTGACACCCCTCTTTTAAAATGGAAATTTTGGGCAGATTTCAATTTGAAAGATAATATTGAATACAAATTTGAAAAATTTGCCTTATATTTTAGTGGACGGTAACATTAATCCCGATAAAAATGTAAAAATTAGTTTGGTAAAATATTTATCAGATCTGCAAGGAAAAAAGAACTCGTTTCTTGAATACTTCCTTGTTCAAAAAGAAAGTTATCTTGGATCCAAAATCCTTCCGAAGACTGTGAACCTCCAAATTCACAATAAAAGAAAGAGGACAATAAATTGATATATCGACCGACACTCAATTGGCACTTAATTTTAGTCTAGTTGATATTATTCATTTTTGGATTGACGTTAGAAAAAAATATTCTGAAATTACCTAAAGAGCCGTGCACCATCTAATGCCGCATGTTTCAACATATGTTAGCAAAAATTTTGAAAATAGATTAGATGCTGAAGATGACATTAGGTTACAGGTTTCAACAATTATTTCTGACGTAAAAATACTTTGCAATATAAAGCAATTAAGCCAAGTCATTAAAAAAATTTATTTTTATTAATTTGTTATAATTTTATATATCATTTCTTTTGTTTATTATTCATAAAATATATTTTAGAAAAAAGAACTATTAGCTACCGAATAATTAATTATCTTATTAAGGTGTTTCTGCTGTGATAAGATAGGGATGCAATAATGACTTTGTAAATTTGAGTAGGATAAAGCCTCCATATCCTCTTTGATCAAGAGGTTCCTTCAAAAAAAAAAAAAAAAAAATGGTAAGCTCTAAGAGTTCTCCGAAGTTTAAAAGTTTGAATACACCTGAAGTAGAGGAACAAGTGGTAGTCGTTAGGTAATTAATCAGGTCTATAATGGGAGGGGGGTCATGTTATTCCCAGCTATATAAGATGATGAGATTTCGGGTTCGACGAGCCACGTGTGCATGGTCAAAACAATGCATTTATTGAGTATGTCCTTACTTTTTTTTGCTTAGGATTGCACAATGTAGTCCAGTTAATATATCACAATATATTTCGGAATTCATTGCGTCAACCCTTGGCAAAAAATACACAAGCAACACCGCTGCATTTTCGGAAACACATTGCACGTGATTTTGAACGCAAAAAATGTTTAAATGAGCTTCAATTTTTTAGGTTATGTTGATTGCTTTCATTCTTATCTTTAAACATTTTTTTCATCCGTTTTCTTACCATGCCCTCTTTCACAGTATTTTCTCCATGCACTTTATTAATCTCCTAATGAATTTCAGCTTTTTTCACTCCTTTTGCGTACAGAAAACGTATCATAGCCCGTATTTTGCAATCGAGGGCATTTTCAATTGTGTGAGGTATTTTAAAGGTGCATATATAAGCAAAAGTAAACACTGACGAAGGCTTCCGAGAGGACGACTGTGATTAACCATCATGTAAATTTCAGTGCATCTGCGACAGTAGAGTTGCAGTTGCGATATTTAAAAATGGTTCTCGCACACTTAATACCTACCTAATACTTTTAGTATAAATTAGTATGCTATATGTGAACCTATTGACTCTGTTGAAAAGTCTAAACAAAAAAAAGAAAAAATAATACTAAATATGGGAGTCCCATAAATAATTTTTCAGGTTTTAAGGGGAGGTTAAAATAAATTAAAATCTCTTGGGCCAAAGAAGTCCCATCAGGCGGTGCGCAATTTTGTTTCTATTGCCTTTGGGCTTGGAGCTCTAATTACTAGCTAGTGACCAGGCCGATTGGCTAGCCCGATGCGTTAGGCCATAAACATGTTTCATAATATAACAGAAAATTCGTTTTAAGTTTACCATTCTGATCCATACTTAATTTAATAATTTTACTGTTATCCTAAGTTTCTAAACATTTAATAAACTTTTATTTCAGTTCCTTAAAATAAGAGGTGCTATAGTAAATCTAAAATATTTTAAAGTTAGGATGCAGAAGAGATTATGGAAATGAGAATAATAACAATACAGTGGACAATAAGAATCAATAACAATATCGTGTGACTTAAATATAGAAATTTATCTTTCTCTTTAAATGATAGAGAGATATGCATAATTGTCATATTTTTATATTTGATATTTCATAAGTTTAAATAAATCTAGTATTTTGTAATCATAGATTTATTTGAATCCAAAATTTGATTAAATATTCGTAGAACATATAATTTTAAAATTTTAATTTGTATGCAGATATAAAAAAATAACCAATATAATTTTGCGATTGGATGTAGGCACTCAATATTACAGTAACATGCGTTATACACACACACACACACACACACACACACACACACACACACAC
>BMAW01018338.1:28112-51191 GCA_019974015.1 Nephila pilipes | reverse complement strand
GATAACAGAATGTTGAATAACAGGAATAGTTGATAACAGAATGTTGATTAACAGGAATTTTTACTTCATTATATTTTAAGCAACATGATCCACATCAAATATACACCTTTAGAATATCATCTCACACTGTAACCATGGGATTCAATGCAAGTTTCCCTTCATCTAACATCGGGGATATTTGTCCTTGAATTTCTTAAAATAAATATAACCCTATAGAATGAAACGTGAGTCATGCTTATTATATTGAAATATTGAAGCGAAATGAACGAACTGAATAAATTATATTCATAAACAGCAAAGAACGGAGTTAGGTAGTTAATGGAAGAATTAGTGAGATTGAATCAGACGGCAAAATCAATGGTTCAAATTCGAAGGAATTATCAGAGGAATTCTAGAAGTAGTACAGGAACAAAATTGAAATTTAATCTGCTAGTTTCATTTCAAGGTATGTTAACTATTTTTAAGAGATTTATTCGTGTTATAAAAAGCCTTCTCCTTTGGAAACAAGCTCATTTAACAATGAAAAATTCAAATGTTTAACCATCATTAGCCATCAACTTCCCTATCTGTACCACTGTTCACCAAATTGAATATTAATTAGCGTATAGTAAATGTACTTCTGAGTCCCAGGCTTCGTGGAAGCAATTATTATAATGTAAAAAAAATATATTTTAAAGTTCAAAAATGGATTTTTATTTTCACAAGCAAAGCATTCAAAAGAAGAAAAAAAACGTTGCCAGTTTTAACAACAGGAATAATAACTATAAACAATTCTGCTCCATAAAAATCAGTTTTTAAATTATATATCAAAATAAATGCAAACGATAAATAATTAAAATATACCATACTATTCAGTTTGGATATTAAAATAAAAGCAGACAATAAAATATTAAATTAAACATATATTAGAAATGTAATTATACCTAAAGCAAACTAAATATAATTATTACAATCAGTCATAATGTATTATAATACCAAGCTTTTGTACCTAACGCAATACATCCTTAACTTTATGCCCCCAAATTTTATTTGATATTTTCTCAAACCAACAACAGGTTTGCAGATATTAAGAAAGTCATTGCCTTGGTAAAAATATTAATTAATTCACAAATGTCTTTAAATTATTAACAGTGAAAATGTTTAATTATTATATATTTAAAATAAAACTAAGTACAGTGACATATTCAATTTTTAAAAACAAACGATTTAATCTTAATGTGATACTTTTTTTAAGATATTATTTGTTCGACTTTTAAAGGCAAACGATTTAATTTAATGTGATTATATTCTTATTATGCTTATATTCTTCATTAAGATATATTTTTTTGGCAACACCAGAACATAGTTTTGATTTTAGATAATTTACTGGCAACGGATATGAAATTTAGTATTGAGTTTGGTTCCAAGAGGTAAAGACGAACGTTGAAAAAGTGGTGCTTGTGTAAAATTGTGTCTTGAATTTATGTTTGATAAGAAGTGCGCAAATAAACGTGATGTCCTGAAAACAAGTCATCTTTATTAATAGTCTTCAATACAGTACAGTATATGTATAATCAAAGGACTTCTTTAAATATTATCATTGGCTTATATTCTTAAAAAATAGGTTTCTTTATGGGTAAATGGATAATATATACATGAAAATAACTCAACTTGCACAAATCAGACATAAAATTTTGCATGGGAATCTCTTTATATTCCAACCAGCGATCTAGGCCATGCCAGACTATAGTGATTTTATAAGTTTATATAACAAATGTAGTTTCAATGTTGAGTTATCAGAGATCATCTCAATCATAATAT
This sequence comes from Nephila pilipes, assembly GCA_019974015.1. Classification (NCBI taxonomy): domain Eukaryota; kingdom Metazoa; phylum Arthropoda; class Arachnida; order Araneae; family Nephilidae; genus Nephila; species Nephila pilipes. Next base: position 49,391 of record BMAW01018338.1, on the reverse strand, counting down.
AGATTAAGATTATTCAGACATGTATTTAATGTGTTTACCGACATTATAAAACACTGTCGATGACGTAAACATTCAACAAAGCATTCCGTCATTATAGCAGCAACAAAAAATTACACTAAAACATAGAATATTAGTTAAATTAATACGATGCGATGTTTTACTAACTTTGCACTGAGAAGCAAATGAAGGGGCGAACGGACTTCGTTTCTTTGAACCGCTGTCAAGTCATAAGGAAGACACCTGAACTGTCACCTCCCTCTTCGGACTTACTTATCACGCAAACGGGAGAACTAGAGATCTCAACTATTTCTAACGTGCAATAGCTTCATTGTACAATGGAACTTTTGTGCCATCAAGTTCAAGTGAACGATTCGATGAAAATAATACCTAAAATGGATCCGCTACCATAACCACTATACTACCACGGGCATAATTAAAAGAAAATTTCTTGAATTGATAAGAAATGCATGTATAAATAAATAATACAACATAGTGATGATTGAAAAATGCCATAATAATATTTTCTAGACATTTAGCACTCTGATGGTTATGCATGGTTTAATCCTATCCGGCTCGAGATCCATCTAAATGCGACCAAACGAATAATTCCGTATGGCCGTGAACTCGCCGAAAAGAAACCAAATGTATTTTGTCTCCATCAATTGAGGTTTCAAAGCTCGTTTTGCGCGTACTTTGCAAAATTCCTTTAAAGCTTTAACATCTTGATAGATAATTGGGGAGGGCTGCGGTGATACAATGAACGTTGGCAGGAAATTATATGGTTGACAGGGAATCCCACTTTTTCATACAAGATTCGCTCAAGACCACGTAGCGGCTGTGAAAGAGCAATAACCCATTTTCCTCTTACAGACAAAGATACTTAACTCAGTTACAAAAATGTCCTCTCTAAGGGACCAAATGTTTTTCAAGACCGGTAGCTGTGTGGAAGCATATCGTTTTAGGAATAGATTTACACAAAAAAAATAAAATGATAAGATGTTTAAATACCTCTAGTTTAACTATAGTTAAAACTGGGAGTCACATGCTTATGCTTGTTAGATGTTTCAGTTCTTGATAAATACTCTTTTAGGGTATTGGGATCACTAAACAATACAGTATACGCTATAAATACTCAATAGTAACTCTGTGTACAGGAGATAGGCAATCCACTATAAAACAAAAAACACTGCATTAAAAGGAAAACTGACAGTTAAGTTAAATACAGTACAAAAAGGTTAGCGACGCGTTTTCTCGGTCTGGAAGTTTCATTCAACAGAAACTCGAATACATACGAAATAATTAGAAATTAAACGATTTGATCGATTCAGAATTATAGATTATGCTACCAATTCAATGCCGAATTAAGAAGGGTTTACTGTATATAGCATACTACATCATTTAGCTGTAAATTTAAGCATTAAAAAACGTAACGAAAGTATGTTACTTCGTCGCATTTTGTTTAAAAAGAAATATAAGTACAAATTACTACTAAATTTTACTATGAAATTTTGTAAAATTTCGTAAATACTTAATAAAATGAAAGTATTTAATAATATTTTACCATTCTAGAGCAATTTTACAATTTGAATTTTAGTTCCAACCGAAATTATGCAACATCTTAACAGACTATTTACAAAAAACAGCGGAATAAGCTTATTTTCAAAACATTGCAAATAATAATTATCATTTTTTATCCCGCATAATCTGTGGAAATTTTTGGGTGTAAAAAGGAAGCTGATAAACAAATATTTTGAGAGATGCAAGATATCTAGACAGATTTCTTAATAAATATGCAAATTACAGAAATCAATATAAGAGTAAATCAGAAGAAATCCCTGCTTCTGAAAACGTTGGTCTTTAATATTCTAAAGGGCCACAAAACCCTTTGGGCAGTGTTTCTTAGTAAGATATTTATAAGAAAACATTTTCAGTCATCATATTTGTACATAAAAAATTCATTTTCAAACAAATAATATTTTGATTTAAATTTTTTTTTCAAAATCTTTTAATATTTTACAACTATTTCCACTTCTACAAACTTCATTATTTTTGAATTTTTTTTTTTCTCAATTTCTAAGTGTTTCTTGCTATTCCATGCATGAGCTAAGGGGTGACTAAAATAAACAGTAAAACTGAAATGATATTTGAAATTAACAAGCAATCCTCACCTTGCAGGAAGGATTAAAAACTCAGGGTGAGTATGACAAAATTTATTGGACAAAATACAAAATCATTATAACTCTGAATGGAATGTTTTTCCACCATTATTTCAAATACATTTTATTCGCCGTAGCATTAAGTTTTTAGACATTCTTAATGGTACTTTGTCTAATTTCTCTTAAAATTGAACTTTAGCTTGTAGATCTTACAAATTTTACAGTAACAGTGGAAAATTAATAGAATGACTTAATAGTACAGCATATGTTTTCTGTGGGCTGCAGGTCCTATGATGCAGCTAATCAAAGCATAATGTCTATGGATACAAGGTCTCTTGAGATAGCAGTGGAATGAACACGAGCATTGTATTGTTGAAGTTGAGGATTGAAATGGGTGGTTCAAAAAAGAATACCCTCAGTCGAAATACTAAAATAACGAATCCCTGGGCCGTCAAAGTGGCTCTAATGAAGATCAACTGTGACTGAACATCTTGTAAAACCATACCCCATACCTTTAGGAACACTAATATGTCTAGATGTGTGACGAATGACAGCAATTACTCCATCTTGGTTTGGACCGTGTTGCTGACACACAGGCGCTGCTAACATCCTCACTAAGACAAAAAATGAATGAAGTAGCAATCACAGCCATCAAGAAATTATTAAATTTTGAGAGTGGGTAAAACAAAATTTACAAACATACCTATATACCTAACTGTCTGGATGTGAGAAAAATGAAAAATTGCCCATCGTGGTGATATCCACAATTGATTCCACACACGAGTGCTGCTATCATTTTCCACTTAGACTAAAATGAATAAATTAGTACTTCAGATAGAACTTTTCTTGCATCATAGCAGTCTCTGACGATGTTGTTATGATGTCAGGAGTAATTTCCATAACAGTCTCCGAGCAAACAATGCATAAGCATCGAGTCGTTTCCTTGCATATACAGGATAACGTAGGAATGGAATCACTGCAATTATGTCCTTAATTGCAGTATTCGGTGTGCTTGGTGCCAGCCGAGCACACAATTTTTCGATTGTCTCTACTTGTAGTTCTTGTAGCTTTCCCTGAGCATAATTATCATAAACGATAAATTCCTTGTACAAAATTTCGCCAAAAGTGTGAAACTGCAACATCTGTGAAACTGATACGAAAAAGTGATCATATGCCTTCCCGCAGTCATACGATTCGAACTTTAACATAGGCGTAAAACTGTTCAAATGATTATTGTTTTCTTCTTTAGACATTCTAAGCATTAAAAGTTACAAATTAATCCCTAACATAATAGTCAGAATCCAAATTAAGCACTTTTGTAGAACCTTTTAAAGGGTCTTGAGTCGTACGATCCTATTTGTCAAAGATGTGGCTGACTATGTAATCATTTTGATATCTAATAAAGACGAAATAAATTTTTAATTTGTATTTACGTACCTTGCTTCCTTCTGGATGCCACTTTTTTCACGCTGAGTTGGAAAAATTAAAAAAAAAAAAATGTAGTGTTTCTCCTTTTTCAAGGAAGATACCAGTAATTCATTATAATATACTGATATTCACATAAATCAGAGGGAAACAAATCTTTTAATATACGCTGTGCGTTGCCCTCAAAATCAGACGTAATTTCTGATCACCTTCATCCTGGAAGGTGAATGGCCATGTACATCTTGTGAGCCTTGCTTTCGCCGTAAGAAAAAATTGCGTTTAGGAGCAGAACGTTTCCTGTGAAACATTGAGGGATGTTTTTCTACCCCCTTGAGATACAGATAGTAGTTGACCTTGGTGTCGGTGGCGGCTGTTTTGAACCCTGGACAAGTAGGTTCAAAGAAAGTGGACCGGTCACTTTTTGCTGTACCTTTTACAATAAGGCTAATAATTCGATATAAAAACCAACGTTTTTATATGGTGGCAAAGTTAATTAAAGAAAATTATTGAAATATTAGTTAAAACTGTTGGTTATTTTTAACTTTAAAACTTACTAAAAAAGAGATATTTGTGAGCGTATTAAAAAATTCATAATACTCATAAAATCAAAACATGCATTTGAAAATTTGTAAGTCATTCTATTAAAAAAAAATGGGAACCAGAATTCAGAAAAAATTATTGTGATAAGACATGGTGCCAAATATTGGAAACTTTCTTTCTTGCAAATGATTACTGTCTAAAAGTCAGCAACCCTTACTATCTCGGAGATAGTAAAGGGGAGATAGTATCTCCCCTTTGTGAGTACAATAGTTTTACGAGGCCTCATGCGGTGTGGGGAGTGCCCGGTGTTCCCAGACTGGGAAAAAAATTTTCCTCAATCCTAAAAGCGCCGAGAGGAAAGAATATTTTGACTTATTAAAATTATTGAAATATTAGTTAAAACTTCTCGCAAACGTCTAAATATTGCATTGTTAGGCCAGTACGAATGATTCCCAAAATTTCAAAGCTCTAGCTTGATGGGAAGTTGGTTCAATTAACGATCGAAAATTTGATGACACACACACTCACACACACACGCCAAGTGAAATTCAGAAAAACGTTGTAAAAAAAGACAGTACTACGACTAAATTTTAAGATTTGATTTTCGTTACCAAGTTTTAAATAATTAATTTATAAAAGACCTTCGTCAATACTTTTTACTTGATATGGTAACAATTGTTGTGATATCAAATGGTTTACATTAAATTAAAGCCATAATAATGAAAATCATACGAAATTAGTATTAAACAGGATTGATTTAAACTTAACAAATATTAGGTTTATGTTCTCATGCAGTTAATAAGTGTGCAAACTTTATAAATTGTGCATTGCAAGTGTTGTAATTAATAAGCAATTGATGTTCCATATACGATAGTACATTTGTAGAAAATTTGATAATTTTTACGAAAACTCTACGACATTTGCTGAATGCTGTTCAGCTAAGAGTCTTCACTTCTGATATTATTAGTGAGTATCTTGGATTTACTTTCATCAATTTTCGATACCATTCTGTTCCAGCTATTTTATTTTCATATCCAGAAGGTATATGCTATTAGTCAGAAGGCTTTGGTAAGTCAGCTTCCGTATTCTTAGCGGAAACAATCGGAAGTAAATATCCGCACATTCCTTCAAATAGGAAATGATGTTGTCTTCCTGAGGTGAAAATAGATACCTCGTTTTGGTGTATCTATCATAAAGATCATATTACGCATTTACTTTTTAAAGGGGTACAGTACATTACTAAGAACTGTTTTTAGTTAGATATTTATATGAAGATGTTTTTATTAACAATATTTGAACATCCATAAAATATGTATTTCTGAAAAAAGTAATTTTATACGAACAATTATTTAAAGTATGAATTCTTTTCAGATGATTTTAATATTTTTAAATTTCCTCCACCTCTGCAAATCGTATTATTTTTATCAATACTTTGCTCAATTTTTTCGAAATATTTCTCACAATTCTGCAAATAGATTTAGTTTGCACTTGTGTTATTTATATTTTATGAAGTACTATTTTTATATCAAACACTAAGAAAAATAGTAAAAAAAATAACATTAATTTTCCTTTAAAATAATAATTAATCGAAATATTTATTCTATATGCAAAATTATTAATCGTGCTATGAAAAATAATAAGAATAAAGTGTCATATTGATTACGTAAGAGACTTTAGAATTTCTTGTATATGAGCGTCATGAAAAATAAGAAGTCAAAAAAGCGGTTTAAAGTAATTGAAGGTCAAAAATAATGTACTTTGATTTGAAGAATTTTGTTAATATGTTTGAAAAACTCATATAATTAAATTAAAGTAATTCAACACGTTTTGATATTTTTGTAAATTTTCGGTACTGTGTCTCCTTAATATATTTGTACATACACATGATAGGGATCGATTAATTAATAGCTTAGCTGTTAATAATTAATTAATTAGCTGTTTTCCTAACGCTTTTTTCCCTTCTATGAAACATCAGTTGCTATCAACCTTTGATGTCTCATTACCTTTCTGACTTCCTTTTATATTTCTAAATTTGATAGCAACAAATCACAAAATTCATAGAACGCTTGGTTGAATTTCATTTCTGATACTATATACCTTATGCGTTTTTTTAATTTTTGGTTGTTATGCTGTCCCATGGAGATGCTACGTTTCCGTTAGCCATTTCAATTTTCGTATGCGATATATGCTACATCTAATTTTGTTCAAAATTTTTCAGTTCAATCGGATAGGGAACGAGAAGGCATTTTCTTAATAGGAGGCAAGTTATAACTTGTTACAACTTGTCCGTCCTATAATTTTGTTACAACTAGCCCCATCGTATGCCTTCGGATATATTTGTTGATTTATACAAAAATTGTTGAGATTATGTAGTAAAAATATAAAAATAGCCTTATAAAATTTAATACAATGGAAAAACAATATACTTTAAAACAAAATTTACGTTAATAAAATTTTAATTTAATTTTTTTAAAAATTTATATCTTTTCCATTGACGGGAGCACGATATGCTCCCTCTCATTACGTTTCGGGAGGGACTGAATAAACTTACTTTACAGAATCTGTGAAAAAAGTCATGGTTAGTAAATGTTCTAATTACAAAGGTTCTTAAACTACTACGTAACGTAAGAGTTAGAACATGTCCTAGTTCTAATACTTTTTTGTTATGACACTTTCACTGGACTGACAGTGAATAAAATCAAAGAGTTTGGGCTATCCTCGGCAATATTTAGATCAAAGTGAATAAAAGTAATTGTGGAATAATTGTACTTGGAATAATATTACACACAGAAACCCCATCCATCGCATATATGTATATATATGTATATATATATATATATATATATATATATATATATATATATATATATATGTGTGTGTGTGTGTGTGTGTGTACGCATATATAACATGATTTGAAGATAATAATTTGACGTTACTTTGACAATATTGCCTTTGCTACATCTTATCTTATTGCATTGCACTCATGGTTCAAGAAATAAACTGTAACTCACTGCTTAATAATTTATTTCGCATTAGACACGAAAAAGAGGCATTGAGAGAAGCGGAATATTTGTTTCTGGGGTGCACAACCCTTTCGGGCTTTAATCCTAACAAAGTTGAAATGGATGAAGATGAACTTTAGTTTCCGTATTTGACAAGGATTTAAAAATTAAAAATGATAGGTTGAGAGATTTACTTGAGATTATCGAGCAATAGTAAAATTAATACAAATAAGCATTAACGTTATGTAATTATTTTCTAAAATTTTTAATTAATTAATTATTTAATGAATAGATGTTGCTTGGAAAAGTAAATTAGTGCGAATTTTAATAAAATTAATAGGCTGGCAGTAGTAGATATTTGATTATCATACTGGCTCGTCCAGTCTGGTGCTTTTGTAGGATGTCTGAAGTTGTTCTCTCAAGATTGAGAGGGTGTATTCTGATTGGCTGTTGTGGAGGTTGGTTATCAGTGGATGGGCGAACTCGGGAACATTCGTGTTGTTTTGTGTGTTGGAGTTTTGCATGGTGTAGGATGAATAAAATTTAACAATTAGTCAACTAAAATTTCTCTGGGTCAATGAAGTTGTTGGTTATATCTTAATAGAGTATATTTTTCTATTGCTTGGGTAGTTCTACTCGTGGAAGTGTCCATTTTATGGTAGAAATGTTTGGATAGTTTTTTAAAGTAGGTTTTGAGTGAGTATTTGATGGTTATCCTATTATCATTATTGCGCATATACCAACTGGCTTTAACAATCATTCTGAGGGCTATTGTTTGTGATTTTGAGAGTAGTATTAGATATCGAGTGTTCTATTAGCATAGTGATACCAGACTGGACATGCATAGGTCAAGATTGGTCTTATTATTAGAGTAGAGGCATTTGCATGGAGATTGCTGGGAACGTAACGTAGGCTACGTGAAATCGATACCGTTTGTTAGGTAACACATATTTGAATGGAGCAGATAATCATTTCAGATTTCGTGGTTAAAACCAAAGAGAAGAAAATTTTTCTTTCTTAGAATTCACAATGATTTCTTCAAATCACGTGGTACTGGATAGAAATATATCTAGATATTTTAGCACAAACAGAGAGTTTAGTAGGGATTGTCCCTACTACTTCAAAGCGTAGGATTAAGATGACTGATCAGATTTCGAGAGCGCATGATTCCATAAATTAAAACTTAATTTGCAATGGTAACAGGAAATATTAATGAAATCATTTTCATGCTAGTTAATGTATAGGAAAAAATAGATGAAATAATTGTAAAGTAAAACATTTTTACTAATTGCACCATTTTCTTAATAAGTAGGAAATGATTTCTTCAAGTGAAATCAATACACTCATTCACACACACACAGACACACACACACAGACACAGACACACACACACACACACACACACACACACATATATATATATATATATATATACACAGAGAGAGAGATGATGGATGGGTGCTTGTGTGTGTAATATAGTTTGCCAAGTATATATATGTATATGTGTGTTTGTTTGTTTGTGTGTGTATGGGCATAATTAAGTTAAATAAAAAAAGAAACAAAATAAAATAATAATCACAATTAAATTAATAAATAATTTAATAAAAAAATTACAAATGAACAACAAAACACAATAATGAAAACTTTAAAATTCTTACATATTTAATAAGTTATCCTGAAATAATTTTAGAAAAATAAAATGTAAGCAAAGAAAAAATACACTGTACAGAAAGTACATAAGTAAACTATTTGGTGAAAATCAAAATCGTACTCTCGTATATAGCAGACTATAATAAATATCAATGCAAATGCACTACAAACAATGGAAATTAAAAAAAAAACATATTAAACTATAAAATTAGCTACAGAAGAGGAAAAAATATAATTTATATATTAAATAAGAAAAAGCACTTAAATTTAAAATAATAATTATTGCAAAAAATTTAAACTTACAGAAATTGACAAAGTGAATCGGATAAAATTTGAGAGCAAATGAAGTAAAGTATATAAAGGAATTAATGCAGCAGACCTGTATGGATGATCCATACCAGACTTTAAGTCTATACTTTTATTCCCTGGATGTCTCTCCATTCAGACCTGTGGTCTCAGACGTTTTAAGTGAATTTTCCCTGGTATATAAAGAAGAACACAACGAAAAATGTTCTATACTGACTGCTCTTCTTCTACTCTCTTGCTTGCTGATGATATAATATTCTGCATCAAGCGGCGGAATGATGTGTAATTCCCGCCGTGTGGAAATGGTCTCTCTCCGTTAAAATAAAAATAGTTCCGTGAAACTGCAATGAGCCTCGACTGTGTTGCTGAGTTGTTTTCATAATTTTTATTCAATAGTTCCATGCAAAAGAAAGTTGTTACATTGCATATATATATATATACATATATATATATATATATATATATATATATAAACGCAAGAGTCGTTCAATAAGTACTTAGAAAATTCAAGAAATGACGCTCATATACCAACGTAAACGGTATGGCTTAGGAACTGATCATGACTCACATAACAATTAGGCTAGGCTGTTTCACTCTCAGTTACTTGTATTTGTGATCGTGATACTTTTGGCGCCTCAAGAAACTTTCATCATGATTTTTCCAGACTGTGAGATCAGCCTTGCCTTTTGGGAGCAGGATCAACGGAAGTAAGTCATTACCTTAGTTCATACTTGAATTCCAGTATATAATGATAAACACACGACTCATCGACAGTGTCCACTCTACGGAAAATCATGAAAATAGCTCCACGCAGCGGCAACCAAATTTTGATTTGGCTGCAAATGACTACCAAGTCAAAACTGACTTATAAATCAGCGTCTAATTTGTTTCGGGTACATTTAACTGATGGCAACTCCTAATAGTAATAACAATTCACCTTAATGTTGACATCTGCCTTCAAATTTTAGTAGTTTTGAGCCACTGTTTTATACATAAATATGTAAGAATCAAAAATTATATTGAAGAAGTTGCATGACACATAAAAATGTACTTTATTTTAAAAAAATGCATCAAATAAATAAACAGTAATATGTTTATTTTCAGTGTTGCCTCAGTTGGAAATTCAGTAATAGCAAACAATAAAAAATCTTTTCAGTTTGTGCTAATTAATGAATAATAAGATAGATTCACTTATTATATTCTGAGCATTTTTTGGTTTCTCTTTTTTACCTAATCACTAGTTAATTTGTTTTTTATAAGATATAAGCAACGTCATATTTCTTGTTTCACCATTATCCATTGTGCGACAGAGATATACGACCCATTAAAAAAGAGTTTTAAATAATGAAAGTTTTAGAACGATGAATCATACTTTAAAGCTTCGCTTTGCGTTTTTTTCCCTCCTTAGAGAATAGAATTTGCATTTCTGTTAATAGAATTCACAATGGTTGTAAATGTTTTGCTGCAGGAACATTCTAGAATTGGTTTTATTAGCAAATAGCAAACAGGTGTTTGATAAAATTCGAGTCATGGAAAATGTAGAACGAGTGATAAATTGTTCTTTCATTATGAAGGTTAAAAAGAATTTTCTTGAATACATTTAATTTAAATATAGTATTTGATAGTGAAAATTTGAAACTCATTGAATCTAAAACATTAAATATGCAATTAAAGGTCACGACATTTCGAAACAAAAATGTATAAAAGCTTTTGAATACATTTAATGATATTATTTTCATATTTCGTTATTAAAGTATAATATAATGTATTCGATTTAAGATAAATATTCTATGATAAAGAATAGAAAACGAAACACGTATCGCTGAAATGAAAAATAAATGGTTCGAAAACAATAATTAATTTTGTTTGTGTTGAATTCATTGAGACAGTTTGTATCGCAATCTCTAATAAAACAATTATCGTAACGTTTCGAAGAATTAATAGAACAATGATACACAAAATGAATAATCCCTTATTTTAATTTCCTTTTATGAAAAGCAAGATTTGTGAAGGTTACTGGGAATTTTTCCTGCTTAAAAAATTCAGGTATTAAATGTGAAAATTAAGAACTCCTAACTGAAAGCACTCTATAACTTAATCTGCGGATACAGAACGAGATGTGCTAAACTTCTTTACTGTTTACGGTCAAATAAAATATGCAATGCTCTAATATTGACCATTCTGATTTTGTTCCGGGTTTAAGAGATTAAAATAAAGAAATATATAAGATAATAACTTTGAAAAGTGATTAAATCAAGGAACAATCATAGTAAGATGTTCAACACCAAAATATATAAAGCCCGTTTGTACTTTGACTCATTTTTTCAAGACCCAATCTGTGACAAAGTGAAATCTACAGCGAAAATCAAAACTGTTTTATTTGTAGTTCTTAAGCGCATTTTCAAGCTACTTTTCTACATAGTCGTTGCTCTGATTGAGACATTTGTCGTAGTAAGGTACTAACTTTCCAGTACCATCGTCATAGAAGGCAGCTGCCTGTGCTTTCAGCCAATTCTCGACACTAGTCTGCAGCTTGTTATTTGAACCAAACTTCAGCCTTCCTAGCCAGCCAATATTTTAAGTAAAGGGATGAAAATTGAAGAAAGCCAGGCCCGGGCAGTATGGTGGGTGATCAAACACGACCCTCTGAAAATGGCGTTGGAGCGTATTTGTATTAGCTTCAGTGTGCAGTCACTCATTGACTCTCATAAAAGTTTTTCTGTACACATTACTCATTCGTCAATGATTTTTGGCTGCATTGCACCCCTATGCATGTAGAAATTAAACGATAGTACGCCCTTCAAATTTAGAGGGTGGCTCTGTTGTTTGGGACATATTTACATGTTCACAACTAATGACTGTTTTACGAGGTGATCGACGGGCATATTAGAGACACCGCGCAACACATGTGCTCACAGCGTCATTGGATTTTCACGGAAATTTTCATTTTGCGACGAATCGGACTTAATAAAAAAATTGCCCTCGTATCATTGCATTTCACTTTTATAAATGATTTATGTGTGTCACATCCTGAGAATTAATCATTATTTCCTGATATTGCTTGTATATTCTTCAGTAAGCAAGATAGCCAGGTGGTTAAGGCAACTGACTCGTGGCCGGCAGTTTGCGGCGAGTCATAGGTTAGAGTCACGATGCCACATCACCGTGTAGCCGAGCCTGATGCATGTTAAATCTGTCGTGACTCAAAGACCTCCTGTTGGCGTGGGGTGTAAATTAGGAGAAGGGGTGCTAATTCTGGTGTCTCCCATATCACTTAAACGAGATTCCAAATGACGAGGTCCGTCGCCAATAGCCCCCTTGTAGCTTCTAGTGCGACGTTAATAAAACCAATCAACATAATATACCGTAGATGAGCTTTATTACAGATAATATATGATGATGTTCATAGACGTAGCAGAAAGGAGAAGTTAAGGTTTCGGAATGCAAAATTTCTCATTAAGAGGAGTATCCGTCTATTATAATTTGAAGCTTTATAGGAACTTGATGCGGAAAATTAAATAAAGCTTTCAATGTTAGATATTTTAAAGTAATTAAGAAAGCGTTTTCAACACGGGAAAGGGAGCCTATTTATGCAAATTTTAAATAACGTTCAATATTTAAAATAAAAAATAATGGCAGTCATAGTTAAGCATTGTTATGACTGCATATTTTTATATCTATTTACTTAAAGAAAATCATATTTATGGACATAAGTATTTATGTAAGAACATTTAAAAAATCGTTATCTTTATTTGCATTTGTAAATTATATGCTTACGTATGAACACATTAAGTAAACTTTGCTGCATTTCTAACTTGAAGTGTACTTGTAAAAATGTAACGCTCCATACACTAAACATAATAATAATTTCACAAATTAAATTTAGTAAGATCTGAATAATACAAACATTTATGTCTCGCATTTCCCATAATTTTTCACAAATATTTTATATATAACATAGTTACTTGAAACATGTGGGAGCTTCTTAGAGCAAAATTATGTTCTCTGCATATAAAAAAAATTCTCATTTCATAATGTGAAAGATATCAGCACTATATATAAAATAGGTTTTAAGAGAAGTGTAATAAAATCCAAAAGAGTACTCATTTTGTGAAGTAAATACAAATACAGTTATTTATCTTCTGCTGTTCAGCACGTTTGCTTATATTTTAAACACTTTCCAGTGTTGCCCGAATCCAGTTCAGGCAGAATTTGTGAAGCCCGAACTGAATTCGGGCAGGAGAAAAATTAACGTTTCTATTTTGTGAATCCCGAGCTGAATTCATTTCTACTTTAGGATACTTAATTCACTATTTTCTTAATAGATGGCATTAGTGTCCCAGTTTTTCACCGATTACGACTTCGGTCGAGGGAGGAAAAATGTGGGTGCTGTCAGATAAACAAAGACACACTTGGATTGATAAACAAAGACAGAATTTCGCTTTCTCGTTTTCTTTCGGTTGCTTTTCAGTGAGTTTTTTTGCAAATAACTTTCTTTTTTCACAATGCCCGATTCAGAAATCGATGTGGAGTACAGTTTAGGTATTTTTAATTAATTACATTTTAATTAATTAATTAATTTTAATTAATATGTATACTTAAAATTTTATTTTTGTAATAAAAAAACATTTTCTAACCCTTATAATAATATAAAGAACAAAATTAAACAGTCTAAAAAATTTCCATTTTTTGTCCATTTTTCTGAAATACATGTTACATTTAAGGGGTTAAAATTCAATTTTTTCTAACTTCCTATTTATGAAATATGTATAAACAGTACACTTAAATAATAAGATGCTCTATATTTTACAACAATAATATGTAAAAAAATATATGCAAAATTTGAAGCATTTTGTTTTTTAGCTACCTTATTGTTGATCTTTTTAGTAGCGATGACATTGAATGAGGAAAATTAAGTCAAGTTTCAAAGAAGGAAATAATTTTTTGCAAAGAAAATATGTGTTTTGACTCTCTTTAATAAAAAGAAATATTTATACAACACACTTTACATTTTAGTTTTTCGTTTTTGCGCTGTTTTCTGACAATATGTATCTGTATGAAGCAAATTTGCGAAATATATTTTTGTGTCCTCTTAGAAACCGTCTTAGGGAGTCTAGCGACTTTTAAACCTTAAGAAAATTCTATTTTCTGAAAATAATGTGCTGCCAAAATATAGACAAACAAACTTCAAGACAAACATTATGAAAATGTATTTTATTATTTTTCCTAGATATAATTAAAAATGCGTATGTTTATTACTCATCAACATTACAGTATATAAAACGTTAAAGCTCATTTTCTCAAAATTTTATATTTAACGGTTTCGTGCAATATATCTGAAAAACTGCCTAAAATAATCTTACAAAACCTGTACATGTATGTTATTATACTTATGACATAATTTTATCTAAAACTGATTCCTTTTTCATGTATGGATAACGTTTCAGGGATATGTATGTATAAGAATATGGAAATTTTAATACAAATTTTCAAGAATCCGTAAAAAAAATGTAAACCGTATCATATGTTAAATCTTTCATTTAATTATATTTCCAAGCTTTTTTAAAACCACTTTTTTTTCCAAGCTTAAAAACTCCTTTTTCTGAAGGAAAATCGTTTTTAGAATAGTGAACGCAAATCAATGTACCTTAAAACTTGGCAAAAACGAAGCATTATCAATACAATTTTTTTTATTATTTATTAAAACTTCTTACGAATATTTAAAATTAGTTTATACAAAATGTAAAAATTGTAAATTACCACAAATGTACGAAATGTAAAAATGTACAAATGTACAAATTGTAAATCCTCAGAAATCTTAAAATTATATGAAGATTTGAAGAAAGTCGAAAAAAAGGCTGAAAATTTGTGAATTAATAGTCGTATAACTCCTTAAGCAATTTTTTTCGTTAATTAAATAAAATGTATATCTTATATTTTATTAAAATAAAAGTTTATTTTATATATATTTTATGGTAAGCTTTTGCAAGTTTTCAGAATTTCATTCGCACTTTATTTATTTACGATATGAATTGCATAAAATTACAATTCTTTACCAACCAAAATGAAATATGATTAGTTAAATTAGATGAAGATAACATGTATACTTAATTACTGTAGAGATAATGGTATATTAAGAATGAAATATTAAAAAAAGTTCTATGCAAAGTTTAGAAAAGATCGTATCTAACCACCCAAGATTAACTTTTTTCTATAATTATTATTAAATTACACAATTAAATATAAGAGTTAAAGTAAACGATGGAATATAGAGATTTGAGCTTTCGTAAGCCTTTCCGGTATTAAATTTAAACCAAAAGATAAATTATTAACTTGAATATTATATCAGCTACATGCATTGGAAAGTAAAGCAAACGATAAATTGTTAAATTCTTTTATATTTAAGCTTAACGTAAATAAAATTGAAGCCAATGATAAATAATTAAAAAGTGATCAGTTACGTTAAAAGTGATCTGGTACGCTAAATCGACCCACTTAAAATAATAGCCAATTGGGTGGCTAGTAAATAAAAGAGAAAGAAGATAACGAGAAGCTGATAAATATTT
Source organism: Nephila pilipes (assembly GCA_019974015.1). Lineage (NCBI taxonomy): Eukaryota > Metazoa > Arthropoda > Arachnida > Araneae > Nephilidae > Nephila > Nephila pilipes. The sequence goes on along the minus strand of BMAW01018338.1, from coordinate 33,746 downwards.
ATAAAACAAATTGAATCATTGTAATTAATCGTTTAGATTGAAGTTATCTAGATACGACTCCTAGTTAGGATAATAAGAGTTGAACATGTTTTAAACAAGAAGCGTGTGAGTCAAAACGTGCTCTTTAGTAAGCTAATATTTTATTATTTCAATATAAAGTAGGATTAAATGAGTAAAGAGTAATACGGTTTAGCTATCTTGTATATTTTTTGTTGATTGAAAATGAATTGTGTTCTCTTTTTCTGACATTTCGTCCAATAAATTTTGTTATTTTATAAGCTATTTAATTAGATTTTAAATGTCTGCGTATGTAAATAATGAAGAAAGGTCTTTACACAGTTAACGAGCTCATTACACTGTCTCTAATTCGTGCATTTGCATTTTATGTAATGAAACGCTTTACTACATTATAAATAACTTCTTTCATAATTGGGTTATATCATGTTTAGAGATGGAGAATTCATACACATAAAATTATTATATTAAAAATTGATGATATAACAATTCAATACAAAGCATATAAATATTACACATTGAAAACTATATATGATATAACTTGTTTATCATATACAGTTTTCAATTATATATATAACTATCTTTATTTTCCTTCGTCTATTCCATTCTACAATAAATTAATTTGCATGTGTTAACAAATACTAAAATTTTATTTGAAATCATTGCTTCTCACATCAATGGTCTGAAAGGGTTATATATCTGTTAAACATAATAAATCAAGTATTTTCCCACATTATTTGAATCTAACTTCTTTTTGAAATGTCGATGATATCATATATTTTTAAAGTGACAATTTTATTATTTGTATATTTTTAAAGTGATCTCAAATTTTCAAGCAAATTTAGAATAATTTATAACATATTGCTTAATATATAAATTTTGTTTTCGTATTATTTAATTACATATTGATTTACGAGGCCAATTCCTAAAAAAAAAATTGCTACAGAATTCATAATTCTAGTCATATCACCAAACAAATGCTTAAAAAAGCAATGAAGGTGAACAAATTAATATTTAATCAAATTTAGAATTTTTAAAGTTTTTGAAAATTTGTATTATAAATGTTCGATTTTAATATGTAAAAAGACCTGAAAACATATTACAATATGCCAAAAAAGGAACAATTTTAGTTCATTATAATAATATAGCATGGGAGCGGGGAAGTTCCTCCACCTACTACAACCCGTCGCTTTATCTCAAAATTCATTTCAAATCATATTATTTATTGTCAAGCAGAAAAGAACGTTTATGTGGAACTCAGGATTTTGAATATTAATTTTTTTCTTCTAAAAAACAAAAAAAAAAAAAAAAAAAAAAAAAAAAAAAAAAATCAGTATAAAAATTTTAGTTTTAAAATTTTAGTGCACAGTAATCCTTATCAGGTGTTGGGGTTGGGGATTATACAACCCTAATATCTCTTCGTCGCTACGCCACTTGTTCATTATATAAAGTATCATTATATTTTAACTGCACAATTTTCACACGGTTATTTTAAATAGTTTTTAAAATACCTTCACAAAATGATGAAAAATAAGATTTTAAGGAATATGAGTTTTATATGAGAATAAGCGAGGCTACTTAAATAGGACATAAACTTAAATTAGTTATGCAATGTGGTTTAATCAATACATGGTACCGAAAGACATCCCCTCGTAACTTTGAATTACGATCAAGATGACAGATGAAATGATGCATTGTTCACCTATCCTTCAGGTTATGTCGGCTTCTCCAAGAGAAGTTAAAGTTCAGTATGTCCTATTATTGTCAACGTAAGACATTTGCTAGAATCACGATTTGGTTAAGACACGCGATTTACTCAAGCCCAACAATATTAATTATGCATAAAGCCGTATTTGTATTATTGTGTTATATAACGCAATAAGTAAGTAGTTCAAAATGCATTCGTGTTAGAAAGGGTATATGAGAATGGATTAACTCTCTACGGTATTAATAAGGAATTGTTTATTTTTCTTCTAAAAGTCAACTCTTTGCATCCGAAAAATCATCGCCTTAGTCTTTCCAGCAGAGAAGATCACCTTCGCAATGTTTGGAGTAGATTCGCTCGAATCGATTTCGTAGTAGTTGGTTGGTTTTATTAACACCGAACAGTGACGTTGGGCTAATCACGGTTTTCTATTTAATAACCTTGGGGACTTTAATTGAGATTGATTGCATGAACTAAGCAATCACTTCCCAACACAAATGAAACGTGATTTGGTAAATTAGAGGCAGGTAGAAATAAAGTGAAGTGATCTAGTTAGGAATGTATATAAGCAGAAGGAAGTTCAGTGGATAAAAGTCTAGTGAGTCTAGCGTTCAGTATATGTCTTACAGTTGGTAGACGAGATCAAAAACTGCTACAACCTATTATAGTAGCCGTGGTGGAGTTAAGAAATCAAGTCAACCTAAAGCGTGGGTTTTGGTAAGACACTCTTAATTCTGTATTTGTGAGACGGGCGAATATATCTTGGGAGTTAGCTTGGAGAGCAGGAATTCATTTATCATTACAGTGCAAGTCTATTGCATAAATATTGTGCGTGAGATTTGTCTAACGTCTTCTTGCATAGGTTACTGACTTTTTAGTGATAGAATAATTAATTGAGTTATGGTACAAGAGGCGAATAGGAATACTAATCCCCCCACAGCACAAGAAGCAATACGAGAGTTGTTGGCGAAGTACCTCATAATTTTGAACCTCGATCAATTGACGAGGACGATACCAGAGTTGGCCCACCCTCGTCCTAACTACCACATCTTAGCAACGAGAAGACTTTGAGCCACGATAGATTTAACGAGCATCAGCCCCGGCTACACGGTGGGTTTTTAGTGGTATTAAGGCTCGAAACAACGACTCGACAAAAACCGTTGGCTGTGAGTCCGTGACCATGACCACTAGACTGCAACGACCACATCGATTTTGAAGTAAATGCCAAAATAAAATTAACTAAATCAGTATCATATTTGTTTTGATACAGTTTACCATATTGAAGCAGACAATAGTGGCCGCAACTTATCTTAGCTATACCTTGCATCAAACATGTAAATGATCATGGGGTGGGTAGTTTAAGTTTAGTATATATCATTTCTAATGAAACTCATTTTTTGAAATCATGATCCTTCAAGATCCCAGAACCGCTTCCCGCGAAATATAAAACCTTCCGCTATTTATTACTCTCTTTAACGCTATACCATATCACGGTGAATGTATTTCTTATTTTCAAAAGTAATCTATTCTACTTACGTCCTGTGACGTTGGGCTATCAGCGATTTTCTCTTCACTAACCTTATGGACTTTAATTGAGATATTTCACGTTAAATTTTCTCCATGCTACACACACTAGATCCTCGTTTATTCTCCTTCGTTCAGTTTCTCTCTCGTCTTCAGTTTCTCTCTTTTTTCTCCTTCGTTCAGTTCTCAGTCTCTCTTAGGTGCGCGCGCATCTCACCCTCTGATTCTGATTCGGTGACTTCGTTCCTGACGAAATCATCTGGTTTGTGGCCAGACCTAAGTTCGCTACAGCACCTAAAGTTGTAAATTAAATATGTTAACAATGATTTTTTTCTTCTGTTTCTGGAAGTTGTCGATAGAAGTAACCCATAATATAATAAAATTTTAATTCTTCTTCTAATGTATTGGAGTGGTATAATAATTACCAAAGCAATTCAGATAGATATTTAATTTTGATTTATGTATTATTCAGAAGACTTCTCTAAATAAACCCTATTCTACATTTTCCCCAGTGCTACTTGATTTTTCGTAGGCTCCCATAATAGAACTCAATAGATTAAACTCTACTCCATACTGCTGGTCGTTTAAATCTATGGTTTCCTTCAAACTAAACAATTCAACATAAATAGTGGAATTTTGCAACATTTGTACATAAGGATAAATTAATTTCCAGATATCTTGGATTTTTTAGTAATAACTATCATCTTACGATAGCACCTCACAAAACTAGAGTGCGTCTTATGACCGAAGATAATATTTAAACAAGATAATTTATGCATTATCAAATTTATACTAATTATGTCAAAAAAATAATAAAAATACTAATATAGTTGATTGAATACAATTTTTAAAATATTTTTTTTTAAATTTTTATGTTCTTCTAAATCATCTAGAAGATTTTTTTAAAAAATATTTTAAGTTAAAACAAATGATCATTATAAAATGAAAAATGAAATCTTGTAAATTTCCCAATATAATAACAAATGTTATTCTACGAATAGTTTTATACAATTTAATCTTCATAACCTTATTTTTTTTCCACTTTTTTCGGTGAAAAACAGTAAATTTACTGTACTTTCCATTTCTTTTCCAAGAAATGTCTCATAAATTTGAGTTGAGTCTTATCGGCTAGTGTGAGTTTTGGTTCGAAAACTACCGTGTTTGTGAATCATTTAAAGCAACAAATCCTTCAATAAATAAATACCAAATGTCATATACGAGTATTGATCACCCCAAACAACATTCATGGCATTATACGGTAATAGTTAACACACTTTTCTTAGTAGAGGTGTCTACAACAAGATATTGCAAAACGAATTATCTAAACTGAAATAAAGAGGCTGACATTCAATAGTTTGTTATGTTTGGAGGATTTATATTCAATAACCTTCTTCTAGAAGCTCGTGTCAAAGTCTAAGTTGTTTATTGAATCACTAAACACCACTTAAGGTAGTTCCAAATATTTTGGAACATATGATATGATAGTTGTTAGCAAATGAAATAACTTAGTTGCACGTTGTGGATATTTCTAGTAGTTTTGTTTTATACTGAAACGCAAACATGTCTAAATAATTTAATTTTCCATGATAGTAAGATTAATGTTTCATTCTATGGTTGTAAATGAATATATATATATATATATATATATATATGGAGAACGTCTTGATGGGGAATATGGAGTTTTTTTTAATGTAAATTATTCTAACCTAGCAATAACATTCAAAGAAAATATTTACCTTAAAGTATTCTAGAAATGTTTATTTATGTCTCGAAAAATATATGTTCTTTATTGTTTCAATTTAATGTATTTGTATTGAGCTATATAACCACTTTCTTTCGTTTTCTAAATTTCTTTTTCATTTTTTAATTCTAATTTTTACAACCAACTAAATTTACCAACCAAATTCCATAAGCTTTTTAAATGACACTAGTACATCCAATATACAAAGCTACAAATTAATAAGAGGTATCCAAAGCCTCTTCTAATTACATCAAAAAAATTCCAGAGATTACATGTTTTGGGGCATAAAAAGACCTATGTTAGGTGCTGGGAGCTCTTTTTAATGCTCTCATATCTCACTCTGATGTACATGTTAGACGTGATGTTCTGAACTTTTGTTACGTTTTGTTTCTGATATATACAGACAACATAAATGAGGAAATTTTTGAATTTCTGTAAGTCATTGACTCTAGTTTAACGCATACAAAAAGAAATTAAAAATAGATTGTTTTTGGCATTCAAAACGATTACATCATCTTACCTTCGAAAGAGGGGAGGTTTTAATCTCATTCCACACATACGGATATATATATATATATATATATATATATATATGTATATATGTATGTTTGTGTGTGTATATATATATATATATATATATATATATATA
>BMAW01018338.1:0-27712 GCA_019974015.1 Nephila pilipes | reverse complement strand
CATTGAAAACTATATATGATATAACTTGTTTATCATATACAGTTTTCGATCATATATATAACTGTCTTTGTTTTCCTTCGTCTATTCCATTCTACAATAAATTAATTTGCATGTGTTAACAAATACTAAAATTTTATTCGAAATCATTGCTTCTCACATCAACGGTATTGAAATCTGAAAGGGTTATATATCTGTTAAACATAATAAATCAAGTACTTACCCAACATTATTTGAATCTAACTTCTTTTTGAAATGACGATGGTATCATATATTTTTAAAGTAACAATTTTATTATTTGTAACTTTTTAAAGTGATCTCAATTTTTCAAACGAATTTAGAATAATTTATAAGATATTGCTTAATATATACGTTTTGTTTTCGTATTATTTAATTGCATATTGATTTACGAGGCCAATTCCTAAAAAAAAAAATTGCTACGGAATTCATAATTCTAGTCATATCACCAAACAAATGCTTAAAAAAGCAATGAAGGTGAACTGATTAATATTTAATCAAATTTAGAATTTTTAAGATTTTTGAAAATTTGAATTAAAAATGTCATTTTTAATATGTAAAAAGACCTGAAAACATATTACAATATTTCAGAAAAGGGACAATTTTAGTTCATTATATTAATACGGCATGGAGGCGGAAAAGTTCTTCCATCTACTAGAAATCGTCACTATATCTCGAAATTCATTTCAAATCATATTATTTATTGTCAAAGAGAAAAGAATGTTTATGTGGAACTCAGGATTTTGAAAATTATTTTTTTCTTCTGAAATATAAAAAAAAAAAAATTCATAAAAAAGCATACAAATTTCAGTTTTAAAATCTTAGTGAACAGCAATCCTTATGAGGTGGTGGGGTAGGGGATTACGACCCTAATAATATAACTCCATAGTTACGCCACTTGTCCTTATAGAAAGTATGATTATATTTTAACTGCACAATTTTCACACGGGTATTTGAAATAGTTTTGAAAATACCGTCACAAAATAACGAAAAATCAGATTTTAAGGAATATGAGTTTAAATGCTTTCCTTACATTAAAATGGTTTTAAACAAGCATGTAATTGTTTAATCAAATTTCTGGATAGAATTAGAATATTTCTATACTGTTGTTTCAAAACACTTAAGAAAATCCTCATTTTAATATACGATTAATTCAGGAAATCAAATGTTTTTAGGAGTCGTAAAAGCGAGGCTTCTTAAATAGGACATAAACTTAAATTAGTTATGCAATGTGGTTTAATCAATACATGGCACCGAAAGACATCCCCTCGTAACTTTGAATTACAATCAAGATGACAGATGAAATGATGCATTGTTCACCTATCCTTCAGGTTATGTCTGCTTCTCCAAGAGAAGTTAAAGTTCAGTATGTCCTATTATTGTCAACGTAAGACATTTGCTAGAATCACGATTTGGTTAAGACACGCGAATTACTCAAGCCCAACAATATTAATTATGCATAAAGCCATATTTGTATTATTGTGTTATATAACGCAATAAGTAAGCAGTTCAAAATATATTCGTGTTGTATGCACATACGGATAAATTAATTTCGAGAAAAATTTATTTCCAGTTATCTTGAATTTCTTAGTAATAACTATCATCTTACAATAACACCTCAAAAAACTAAAGTACGTCTTATGACTGAAGATAATATTTAAACAAGATAATTTATGCATTATCAAAGCTACACGAGATATGTCAAAAAATTAATAAAATGCTAATATGGCTGATTGAATATAATTTTTAAAATATTTTTTTTATATTTTTAAATTCTTCTAAATCATCTAGAAATTTTTTTAAGAAAATGTCTTCAGTTAAAACAAATGATCATTTTAAAATGAAAAATATCATCTTTTAGCTTTCCCAAAATAACATCAAATGTTATTCTACGAACAATTTTATACAATTTAATCTTTATATCCTTACCTTTTTTCTCCTTTTTTCGGTGAAAAACGATAAATTTACTGTACTTTCCTTTTCTTTTCCAAGAAACTTCTCATAAATTTTAGTTGAGTCTTATCAGCTAGTGTGAGTTTTGTTTGGAAAACTCCCGTGTTTGTGACAACATTTAAAGCAACAAAATCAGTTGAATGTTTCAGTCAATAAGTACCAAATGTCATATATGAGTATTGAACCCTGAAATCAATATTCAAGGCAATATACGGTAATACTTAGCAAATTTTTGTTAGTAGATGTCTCTACAACAAGATATTGCAAAATGAATTATCTAAGCTGAAATAAAGAAGCTGACATTCAACAATTTGTTATGTTTGGATGACTTATATTTAATAACCTTCTTCTAGAAGCTCGTGTCAAAATCTAAGTTGCTTATTAAATCACTTAACACCACTTAAGATAGTTCCAAATATTTTGGAACATATGATGTAATAGCTGTTAGAAAATGAAATAACTTAGTTGCTTGTTGTGGATATTTCTAGTAGATTTGTTTTATACTGAAACGCAAACATGACTAAATAATTTAATTTTACACAATAGCAAGATTAATGTTTCTTTATATGGTTGTAAAAATGTGGATTACGTCTTAAAGGGGAATATGGAGAATTTATTAATGTAAATTATTCTGATCTTGCAATAAGATTCAAAGAAAATATTTACCTTATAGTGTTCTCGAAACGTTTATTTATGTCACGAAATGTATATGTTTTTTATTGTTTCACATTTAATGAATATGTATTGAGCTATATAATCACTTTCTTTCTTCTTTCTAAATTTCTTTCTCATTTTTTAATTGTAATTTTTACAAACAACTAAATTCAGCAACCAAATTCTATAAGCTTTTTAACTGAAGCTAGTACATCTAATATACAAAACCGCAAATTAATAAAAGTTATCCCAAACCTTTTCTAATTACATCAACGAAATTCCAGAGATTACATGTTTTGCCGCATAAAAAGGCTTACGTTAGGTGCTGGTCGCTCTTTTTAATGCTCTCATACCTCTCTCTAATTTACATGTTAGACGTGGTGTTCTGAACTTTTCTTACGTTTTGCTTCTGATAAATACAGACAATAACATAAATGAGGAAATTTATGAATTTCTATAAGTCATTGACTCTAATTTAACGTATATAAAAAGAAATTAAAAATTGATTGTTTTTGGCATTCAAAACGATTACACCATCTTACCTTCGAAAGAGGGGAGTTTTTAATTCCAATGCACACATACAGATATATATATATATATATAATTATATGCAGGTATAAATGTGTATATTAAATCCAAATCATAAAGATATCATTATTCAACAAGTAAACAAAATTAATTAGGCGCAAAGCAACCAAAAGAATGTAGGAAATAAATATACTGAAAACTTATGAAATAATAATTTAAAATTTTTTAAAAGATAAAAATTCAGAAAGAAATGTAAAAATTAAAGAATAAAAAATAAATGGAAATATGGAACCCAGCAAGTCAAAAAGCAATTTAGGGCTGAGGACCGAATATTACTTGCTAGGCTCCATATTTTTATTTTTTTTTCTTTCATTTTTACACTTCTTTCTGGATTTTTGCCTTTTTAAATATTTTAAATTATTGTTTCATAAATTTTCAGTATATATATATATATATATATATATATATATATATATATATATTAAATAATCCTAAAATTAATCAGAATATTAAATATACTAAAAAATATTGAAATAATATTTTACTTACCAACAACACGTCATCACATAAATAAAAAATTTCATGCTTTATAATTAAAAAGCATTGAATAAATTATGTTAAAAATATAACGAATATCTTAAAAACAATACATGCATACATATGTGTGCGTTTGATATATATATATAGTGAAGGAAAAATTTATCAGATTAAAATTTGAGACAGCATTAGAAAAAATTTACCTACCTTTTTTAATTTAATTTATGTATCCTTTTTTTCTAGAGATATGCTTTGTTTGCCTTACTTAGGTTTTGGTATATTAAATTTAGTGTAATTTTAATTTACTGTTGTTGTTTTTTTTAATTTATAATTATTTACATGTCAAATATGAATATCGTTTTGAAATTTTTGTAATATATTTTCTGCAATTTAATGCTTTTTTGTTTAATTATGCTTCGTGTGCTTTAATTATAAATAAACTGTTTTTAACTTTATTGTCTTAATACGAAATTATTTATTTATTATGAAATATTATTACGGTGTTTCTGATCAGTTGTGTTATATTTAGAACTATTTGTCAAATTTTAGTTTGCTTTACATTAGCTATACTTTGTATTATATTATGAATTTGTGCATGTTTATAAAATTATGTCTATGTATCATTAATAATTATATAAATATTTGTATGTATGTGTGTGTGCGTAAAAATCTGAATTTATTCAAATTCGAAAAGTGTGTCATAAATGCAAGTATTACAAAAATATTTACATTTATTCCTTAGAGAATTTATTTGAAGAAAATCTAATAAAGAAAAAAGAAGTCAGTTTCACAAATTTCCTTATCGCAGTATTTCCTCCTGTAGAAACAATTTATTTGTTTACCGAACACCATATCATGTCTCAGAAACCCTAATTATGAGTATAATTGGGTACATCACTTTGACTATCACAAATCAAAAGGGGGACTGGGATGCAATAAGGATAAAAGTAAACTAAAATCTATTATCATTCCTTTATTCTTTTGGTTTTTTTTCATTCAATGCCTTAAGTGAAAAGGAAAGTTAAAAAAAGTCTTAAAACCTTTATGGTTGCCAATGATTTAAGACATTAGGGGCGATTTCACAGTAGAATTAAAGGAAAGTACTTAATGATCCTGATAGCGTGGAAAGAGGGAGTAAATTATTAGAACTTTTTTTCTTCTCTCAAGATTATTTCTTAGCTTCCTTCCGGTGTTAAAATGGAGTTGAGTTTTATTTGTTTAAATAATTCAAGACAGTATAAATTTGTACGAAAAAAACCCCAGTAAATAATAAATGACTCACAAAGTAAATGCATTTTATTTTGGTACACAATTTTAGCAGCATTTTATTTTGGTTTTCTTTGAAATTCTTTTTATCCTAAGCAAAATTAAAATTTACCAATTAGATTATTCATTTACATAACAAAAATTACTTAAAGAGAATTTAAAATTGTGTAGCAAATTTCATTAAGTTAGAATTTTTATTTATTTCATAAGGAAGTTTGTTTTTCAGTGATTTATTGTTTTAGCATTGCACTTACTATTTATTCAATTATCCCTGTAAACCCCAAAAGTAATTTTTTACTTGAAGTTATCTTTTCGCTTATAGTTACCGTTGTACATTTATGATAAGAAAATATGTTTTTATTGGTTGTTCTAATAGCTCAACTTGTCACATTTGGAATCATCCAAGCTATGCATATGAATACATAACTTTTTAATTACAATTAATTTATATTTTTGGCACATAGTTTTATTTATACAATTGATTTTAGTACAATTACTCAAATTTCCACATAATAAGAAATGATTTTTTTCCACAGTTAGCTTTCATATCACATCATCATTATAACGGGAAGGTGATTTGCTGCATTATTTATTTTGGTGGTAGAACCTAGAAAATATCTCATATTTACGGAGTTTATACTTATTTTATTGAGTTTGGCTTCATTTATTATACAAACCAATTCTTAAAAAATTATTAATAACATTAACTTCTTAGAGATGTGTACAGGCTTAGAGAATAAGTATGAATTTCATATGTATTAAATATTATTTTCTTAGAAATGTGACTTACTCAGGAATTGAATATGATTTACTTACAGATTTCTCTTTCTCAGTTATTAAATATGAATTTGTTACAGTTTTGGCTTTAGATTTGTATTAAACATGAATTTCGAAGAGATGTGATTTTTCAGCTTGAAGAATTTCATTTTAGTAATTCCAAACCAGGTTGGGCCAACCCATAGCACGTATGTTACAGAGTCGCACAGCGGAGTCCTAACAGGTACACACGAAGACTCTTGAAAAATTTAAAAATCTAAAAAAAAAAAATAATATCGTCTTCAGGACTTTTGTAAGATTAAAACTCCACTCATACCTCACGAAATTAATCTCTCAAGGGAATGGAACTGCCTGACACCAGTTATTCATTAAATCACTAAACTTCACTGTCAATAGACGAGACCAATAGTTTTAGTTGCTATCTTCGGCGGGTTGTTCGTTGACGAGATATGTGAGAGAGAGTTCGACACTCAGTTTCTATGTTTCTATATTAAACCCCGAGAAAGACGTCAAGCCTTTTTTTTAAAACAATATTAAGTTATTATAACACAGGTCGTTTTAAAAAATTTGTTCCTTTTATGTTATCTAAAAAGAAATTCGCTGTTTTAATACTATATGGAGAGATCAATTTTTGTTTACGCTGCAATATACCTCCAAGAATGCTTGTTTAATGTATGGAAGTTATGTAGCAGTGCTGAAAAAAATTAATCTGTACCGGCAAGTCGAGCAACTGCTACGTGAGTTCAACAGCAAATATTCGGTTGGTTCACAGTTGCAAAAGTATTTTATCAGCAAAGAAAGTGAGAAATGAAATGCCGGGTAATTACTCTGTTCCAGAAGATAAGTGACGAACGGAAACTGTGGTGTAGGTTTCTCCTGAGTTTTCTTTGTAATTGGCTCACAATAAAAAGTCTTATTTTGACGGAGAGAAGGTAATTAAATATAGTTTATTAATATGTGCCCAGACTGTCGATGATATAGAATAAAAAAATATGGCAGATAAAATGTTTTTGTCATCATGCGTCCTAAAAATGACATGGTGAAGAACAATGGAGCATAAATTGTGTACAGACTACAGTATTGTACATTCTTTTCTCTAGCTTTGATTAAAGCTATGACATCACAGACGATGGACAGATATTCATTTTGTGCGTAAAGAGAACAATACATTTGATGCTGTGTTGATTTGCATCAAATTATTTTGACTCCAGGGGAAAACATTTTTTATAACTTAAAAGTGTAATCGAAACTTACAAAGTAGACTAGGTAAAATTAAATAGTCTTTGCAGAGATATAGTTTCTAGCATTACAAAATATAAGGTTTTGTTACGTTTCTCGAAAATTATTGAGAAGGAAAGCTTTTAAGTATCACTATACTATCCATCAGAAAGTTCTATGTGTCATTTGTGTTCTATTGCGCGTTGTATCAACAAAATACGAAGTCGAAATCTAGATGAAGGGCAATTGCAAGAGCTTTTCCAGGTAATAAAGGGAAGAAGATTTCGACACTCCTCTACATTAATGTGTACTGGATTTCCACTTGCGAGGTTTTGGAATTTGAGGAAATGTAATTTAAAATACCCGAAAGAAAGCTATCAGGTACCTAGTATGTGCTTGCTACTGAAGAATGAAACTTGGCTGTGATTTAGGTTTTCTCACTGATAATCTGCGACTTTTAAATAATTTAAATTTGAGCTTGAAGGGAAAGCTTATAAATATTTACTCTAGTTAGTGATATATCTCCTTTAGAGAGCAAACTTTTAATTTTTTGTTGCAATTTTGAAGAAAACGATTAACACATTTTCTATCAATGCAGATACTAACGGCCTAAGTAAATAATGCTCCGAATTATGATATGTGTAAAAATTTAATATTCACATTTTGTAAGATTCATTCAATGCTAGCTTTGATTTTCAAAGACATAAAAGAAAATGTTGGTTTTTTCACAAATTCTTTAATATAAGCCATAAGTTAGTAAAATATGTTTCTCGATCCCTCACTTAGATGCCCGACTTAACTTAGATGAGAATTTTACGTTAGAAATGTCGAATGCATTTTACAAAGATTTTTTATTTAAAATATTTACTTTTCATTAATTAACTAATTTTATGTGTACATATGTTTGAAATTGAAACTCCGAAAAATAACTTAATACTAACTTCAAAAAACCTCTAACAGAAAAGATTCACAACCTTAGAAAAAATAAAAATCCATATTAACACTTCGTGCAGCTGTAGTTTTTCGAGATATTGTCAGTAAAATTTTCCCGAATTCTGCGAAAAGCTGAAAACTTTAGCACTTTTTCAATTCCAAGAATTTAGAATCTGCATCTTTCGAATTTCGATTCTCTACAAGGAAAGAGCATGTAAGTTGAGTGGGACTTTTCAATCTTTCTGTTAGATTTAAATTCTGTTCAAGACAGGCGAATGAGAACGAAATTCCTTATTCACAGACGTTTGTGTTATTCTCTTATTTTTGGGGAATCTCTTATCTGGAAGATTTGCCTTTGGTTTCAATCGTATGGAAAAAGAGAATAATTTGTGAAAAAGGTATGTTTACTTCCAGAAGTTCTTGTTGCTCGATCCACACAAAAATACCACATAAAAATTAGTAGGTCATGTTTTTCTTTGCGAGAACCGTTATTTTATTTAACGTCACATTTTAATTATTATAATGCAGTGTATTAAAATAATACTGAAACACATTGTAATTTTAATTAATTTTTAACTGAGAGGCAAAAAGCAGGTTTTAAAAATCTAATAATTCGAGATAAAAACCAACGTTTTTAAAAACAACGTTTTTATATGCTGGCAAAGTTTATTACAAAAATTATTGAAATATTAGTTAAAACTGGTCACAAATATCTAAATATTGCATTGTTAAGCAGGTAAGAACGGTTCTTAAAATTTCAGAACTCTAGCTTGATGGGAAGTTGGTTAAATTAACGATAGAAAATTTGATGACGCACTGATACGCACACAGACAGACACACGCCAAGTGAAATACATAAAAACGTTAAAACTAACTAAAATTAATTAATTCATCAGGTAAATTAAATGGTTGGAATTCAGTTTAACCCAACCACCCTTGGCGAAAAGAATTATTTGGCGGTATTTTGCCAAATGTGGCTACCCTGTTCCGTTTTACGGACTTAAAGTTCAGCCAAAAAATCGCCAAGTTTGGTGCCAATTTTTGAAATCGCGCCAAGTGGTTGAAATAAACTGCATTATTAAAGAAAATATTAATTAAAACTTGTCGCAAATGTCTAAATATTGCATTGTTAGGCGAGTAAGAACGATTCCCAAAGTTTCAGACCTCTAGCTTGATGGGAAGTTGGCTAAATTAACGATCGAAAATTTGATGACACACACACACACACCAAGTGAAATTCAGAAAAACGTTTTAAAAAGGAAGAACGTCATGCAATCCAGTAAATTAAATTGGTTCTATTTATTTTAATTTAAAAGAAAAAAATATATATTACCTAATAGTTATAATCTAAGGTGATGACATGATAGAAATTGTCAGGTTTACTTTTAAAAAAGAAACCTTTTTTCTCAAAACTCAATTGACATTCATTCATAGTGTTCATTATCAAAAGTTTTGGTTCATGTGTAAAATCCCATCGACTATTTTTACCAAAACAAAAAAATCTCACCAAGGGAATCGATGTTCTGTCAAGAATGAAAAAGTTGCCAAGAGATGTGGTTTCCGTTAACGGTGGAAAGAGCGAATTCAAATATGTTTTTTCTTAATTTGATATTAGGCTTACCTAAGGAAACCTTTATATTAGCAAAAGTTCTTTCAGCTTTTACCATTAGCTTCAGTACTCATTTAAATATTTCAAAGTTAACCATTGTTATAAATCTGTGGAACCAAAGACCAGCATGTGTACATAAGAAGTTTACTGCAGGTGCACTGAAATGCTCCGAAGAACCACGTGTCCCAACTTAAATTCATAAACATACGAGTTTATGTGGGGCTGAATTCATTCCTATCTAGAACGGTCTCTTGGATTTTTGGCTGCTATTATGACTGTTAATTTCCTGGTGATTTTCCGCTGATATTTCGCTAACTTTCACGATTGGCGAGAATGGCGAGTGACTGGTGTAATTTCCGCTGATATTTCGTCAACTTTCACGATTGGCGAGATTCTAAGCAAATAACAAATCTTTCAAGCAAGTAACAGAAAATCACGCCATTCACTAGAAATTTTTATTTAACGAATAAAAAAAGTATTTATTATAAGAGATTTATTATCATATTTTTAATTAAAAATTGTAATATTTTTTGCTGAGTAAAAACGTACAGTCTCTCTATAAATCCACGGATTTCCTCTTAAATAAAATCAATAACGAGAAAAATTGTATAATGTTCAATATTTTTCAGGAATCTACGAATAATTTAAGTCTAGAAAATATTAGGGATTTTTTATGTGATCATTTTCTTTAAATCCTGACATTTGTCCACATTGATACATTATAATAAAAAAAAGTAGCCTTACATTTAAGGTGAATTTCAAAATAAATAAATAATCATGATTCGTAATATATTTCGGAAATGAATTTCTAACTATAAAATCTACAAATAACCAATTTAAACCAAACTTTTAAGTGAAAATTATGTGTATATATCATTATAATTATAAATACATTAGCAGTATTTAAAAATCAAGTAAAATGAATGAAACTTTGTACTGACTTTCAGAAATATCATTGACAAAAATAGACACTAATTTAAAAAGTAATCGTAAAACACATATATTATAATTTCAATAAGAGACATATGACTTCTTGCAGCAATAAAATAATTTACATTAAGATGCTTTGGTTAAGATATATGTGATTAATATGACCACATCAATTGAAAACTGCTCCTATGATATTTGTAATAAAGTTGGAAGAAATGAAAAGTATTGTGTTAGTACAATCTTTGCTCTTTAAGGTATCCGCACACCTTTAAAACGTCATTTTTGTCAAAACTTTTGATTTTCTAATTTTAATGTCAGTTTAAAATTTAAACTTTTGTCTTTCTAATAGTGTTTGAATTTCGCTTATATCTTATTTAGTACTTAAGTTACAGGGATCTGAATTTTACTCCTTAGCTAATTTTTGGTTGCATTCGAAAGTTTTTTTTTCCCCCTATTTTTCTTAAAATGAATTTTCTCGACATATTCACATATGGTAACTTAGATATCAGAAAAATTTACGTACCAAATTAATTAAAATTTTTGAAGTATCTTCCTTATATAGTTTTTAAGAACTCCTACAATTTTTTGTAAAATTGATATATTTTTAGTTACAAAGGTTTAAATCATATATTGCTATAACTTTTTTTGATTTTTCATTGTTATTAGACTCGAAACGCAATAAAAATTATAGTAACATGATTTTCATCATGAATGTAGTACCAGTCCCAAAAATTGTTATGATGAATAAGATAAAATTTACAGAATAATGATATTTTTGTTTACTTTTGATTTATGAACGTTATTTTGATAATCAATTTATGTACTATTTTCACCATGTTTTCCACTCCAATTTTTTTTTTAAATTAAAAGCAAATTATTTAATGTGTTTTTCATAGTTTTCGGTTATATTTTAGCATTAAAAATATTTTGATAGAAAATATCAATGTATTTCAAAAACGTTTCTCCGAAGGAGTACGGATACCTTAAGTTTTTTTAAAAAGAAATTTAGGACTAAATTTGGCTTTACATTTTAACTTAAAAATTTAAAAAACACATTTTTCGCATATAATATGGCGAGTGACATTAATAAGGCCTCGTTCCATTTTTTTCTTTATAAATACATTTCTCGCAAATTTTATTTCATTTAATAAAAAGAGCAATAAAAACATAAAATTTATAATACTTTTATGAACGAAACTTTTTTCTTATTTGAAATAAGTAGAATATACATATCAAAAGTAGATAAGTTCATACTCTCTTGATTCCAGTTTTTCCTAATCTTGCGTGTTAGGTGATATGCTTACCAGGCTAATAAGAAAAAAAAATTGTATCGAGAAATAGCAAAATAAGCATAATATTAATTGTAATTCATCTATGAATCATACCCAATTTGAGATAATACATCACATTTTACATTGTAAAGAATTGATATTCTTGCAAAATCAGCACTGTATTACATTTCTTCCATTTCTTAACGACTTGCGATCTCGGACGATTTGAAGCTTTGCTCAAAAAATGTAGTAAAACTTTTGAATTTACTTCGTAAATATTGAAAGAAAATGATAAAAATCTTCGATAAGCGGGATAATTTAACAAAATATAAACTGCTGTTTGTAGAAAATGCAACACCATGAAGGAATCATCAGAATCAAATGAAATTCGCAGCAAATGTCAATTATAGGATATTATGCAAATTAATAAAGTTTCAGAGCCATCGCGCTTGCGCGGCGCGCGCAGCGCCCTCTGAATTGATGCTGAAAGCGTATAAATAAAGTGCTGTAGCGGGACGTTGAAAAAAGTCTATGATTATTTGTTAGTGGCAAACGTTTAGTGAGACCTGAGTATGCCTCCACGACGGAAGAATAAGAAATTCAAGCAACTTACGGAGTTTGAACGAGGGAGGATAATCGGCCTTCGAGAAGGAGGATTTTCCTATCGCGCAATAGCAGCTCGTATGCAGCGGAACAGTTCCACAGTGATGCGAGTTTGGAAGCAGTGGACCGACGAGCACCGAACAACTCGAAAAACAGGCACTGGACGACAGAAGGTGACGTCAGAGCGCGATGATCGACACCTGCTCCGCATGGCGGTGAATGATCGCACAGCTTCCTCCAGGCAGCTGGCAGCACGTTGGTCTACTGCTACAGGTGTACATTTGTCGGCTTCGTCAATTCGTCGTCGTCTGCTGCGCCGTGGATTGCGTTTAAGGGTGCCTTTATACAGGATTCCCCTCACGGCGAATCATCGACGGCTGCGTCGGCAGTGGGCTCTTGAGCACAGAGACAGGCGAGCTGATTCGCACCAAGTTGTCTTTTCAGATGAATCACGCTTCAATTTGTGGACCCATGATGGCCGTGTTCGTGTTAGACGTTATGCCGGTCAACGCTGCCTTCCTGAGTGTATTATTGAACGACATAGTGGTCGAACACCCGGAGTTATGGTCTGGGGTGCGATTTCGTATCATGGACGATCCAATTTGATACGAATTGAGGGTAATCTCAATAGCAACAGGTACGTCCGTGAAGTGCTACAGCCCGAAGTCGTTCCTTTCCTTCAAGGCATCCCTGGAGCTATCTTTCAGCAGGATAATGCACGCCCACATGTTGCGCGGACTGTTCGAGACTTCTGTTCAGCACAACGCATGCAACTTCTTCCTTGGCCTGCTTATTCACCGGATATGTCGCCTATTGAGCACGTGTGGGATATGGTTGGTCGGCGTCTCGCTCGTGATCCGCGTCCTGCAGTTTCCAAAGACGAACTTTGGTTGCGCATACAAGCGATATGGAATTCTCTTCCTCAAGCAGATATTCAACATCTGTTTGACTCCATGCCACGTCGTATAGCAGCACTTATTGCAGCGCATGGTGGCTGCACCAAATACTGATTTCGGACGCTTAATTTGTTTCTTTTGTTTTGAAAATTTCATCATTTATTTGTATCAGTACAAGTCGTTTCTGCATTAAATTTCATTTGATTCTGATGATTCTTTCATGGTGTTGCATTTTCTACAAACAGCAGTATAGAAAAAGATCCCTTGTCAAAAATTAAAAATTTGCGATTTTACTATTAAGACATCATTTGAAAATATTCGCTGAAATTTGTTCTTTATATATTACATTTCATCATTATTTAACATTTAGTCATTTTTTAAATTGAAAAAGTCCCGTATCATTTACAGTTTTTCACACTAACTAAGTTAGTCTAATTAAAAAAATGCGTAGATTGAATAAAAATTTACCCAAATAATATTCTAATGAAAACTATATATAAACGTTTTAAGTTTTGACAAGTAATACATGTTCTAAGTAGCAAATATACTCTAGTTACTGCAAACGCATAATACATTTCTTTATTTTCGCTCTTATAATTGTTCGAGAACGATAGCTTAAGAGTGCCAAGACACACACACACACACATACGGGGGAAATAAAAAAAACAGAAATAAACCTCTTTCTTTTTTGTCTCACTTATGTTTTAAAATTATATATAGAGCCTGGGTCTCATGCGTGCTCATAATGGTATTTTGCCCATTTTATAGAAATAGAAAAGTATTCTATTAGTCAAATTTTCCCCCCTTTCAGTTGATTATGGACAGGAAGTTTTTGATATATTTCCATTAAGGTATCGATTTTAAAATGTTCATTCTATAAATATACAAAGTAAGTTACTCCTCTTTCATAAAATAATGCATATAATAGAGTGAACTAATTTTTTTAATGATGTTATAGTATATTTTCTCTGAAAAAAATCATAGGACTTAGTAATTTTGGAAATTTCGATTTTTTTTCTCTTTTTTTCATATAGAATTTACTTCTTAAAATTAAGTATTACTTACAGAAAAAATATTTTTGGTTCACATTATGCAAAAGTAACCATTTACAGGAGCTTTAAAAATTTGAGTACCATATTGTACGATAGGTTCTTTAAAATGGAACTTAAACGCAAAATATCTCACAAATGATGTATAAAAACCAGTAAGAGGGAAAAAACCTTTTTGATAAAAAAAATTACTTTTAGAATTCTATAGGAAAATTAAAATATTATTATTAGGCACTGTGATATATTGAATTTTTAAAAACAAACTATTTAATCTTAATGTGATATTTTTTTAACAATACTATCTATTCAACTTTTAAAAGCAAACGATTTAAGGAGACTTAGTACCTTTGTACCTTCAAAAATTCGAATTTTCAAATTTGTTTTCAAAAAATAGTGTTGAATGTTAGGAGCATTTTAAAGCAAACTGCAACAAAACCCGACTATTATTACGCCCTGTGCAACAAAAAATGTAAATGTCTCAAGTGGCTTGTTCTATGTAACATAATGCAATGTAAACAAACCTCTTTTTCTCAGTTTGTTATTTTCACACTTTCCCACAGGATTAAAAAAAGGTTTTGCATGCAGAGCTTTAAAATTTTACATGAGTGTTGTACATGTAGATTTGTATTCTGTGAAGCTCAATTTTGTTAATAGGATGATTAGATTTTATTTTATAACATGATACGTGAAAAAAAAGTAATTAAATACAAACTTGATAATTTTTTAATTTTTCAAATTTTTTTAATGTAAGATAAATTTAAAATTTGAGGTTCACAGAATAAGGTCATTATTTAGCTTTAATTTGGTATATGAATTATGGTTTTACTGTACATCTTTCAAAAGTTATCTTGTGGGTAATGTAAGGTAAGCTAATTTATTTTTCAAATTTTTGTACGCATATTTCATGTTGTATAAGAAAAAACATTATTTTAACGCAAAACTTGATCCAATATTTTAAACTATACACTTTATTACACAAACTGGCAAAGTTTCATATTGAAGTGAGCAAAAATTGTTGATTTATGAAGAATAGAAAAGAGAGAGAGAGAGAGAGAGAGAGAGAGAGAGAGTTTGTCAAAAAGTTCTATTTTTTAATTCGAAAGATACTAAGTCCCCTTAAACTTAAAGTGATCCTTTTTTTCAATATTCTTTATTAAGAAATATATTTTTAAATGTTTAATGTTGTTTCAAGGAAATAAAATTATGCTATTGGCAATACAAGTTCATATTTTTGTTTTTTAAAAAATTTACTGATAACGAAGATAAAAATTAGTGCTGAGTTTGGTTCCAAAATGAAAAGACGAATGTTGATATAACTATAGTACTAGTGGAAATTGTGTATTTAATTTATGTTTGAAAAGATGTGTGCAAATAAATGTGATGTCCTGAAAACAAGTCATTTTTATGAATAGTCTGCAATTCAGTCCAGCGCACAAAAAATCTGAGCTCCACTAATATGGAAAAATATATATCATAAAAACAAGGAGAGAGTCTTAGATATGCTACTCAAAAATTTTTCGCATGGTTTGGTAACTTTAAAGCAATAAAAATTGATTTGTTATTTCTTATAGCAATGCTCGACGATTATATGCAAATAGTTTATGCTTAAAGTTTGAAAACAATCGTTAACGTACTTATTTAGCTTATTTTGCAATAAGAAAGCGAAAGAGACAGAAATAGATAAATCATACAATACTGATGAAAGAGAGGATGAGACGGCAAATATTTTCCGAAAAAATATTTAACTAATTTCTTTAAAATATTCCTTCTTTGGAGTAATTCAAAATTCGAAATTCTGTAGGATAATTCTCAGAATGTCGTGTTTAAGGTGGGAACAGATGAATTATGAAGTGTATGGATTTCTCATTTGTATGTGATTTTGTGTTGGAAAGTTCCATTATGGTTCGAAGAATACGAACAAAAGAACCCCGAGGCAATTAGAATAGTTCATGGCAGCAATTACTCCAGTATCCTTTTGTTGCATATAATAGAAAAGCCGTATGCAACTACTCTTTAATTACTTTGAAAAATGGGTATGAGTTTTTAAGATATACAGAGAAATGTGAGTAAGGATGTAAAATTTTGAAACCTGAAAAATATACTCTTGATTATCATTTGAAACTTGCTTTCGTATCGAGTAATTAATTCCGCTTAGTGTAAAATGTATGAACATTTCTGTTACATTGTATACTTATGTTTGCTCGAAAGGTTTTATTTAAATGAGCTAACTTCATAACGATTATTTTTTGAAGAAGGTGAATAAATTGGTCATGTTCTTTGTTTATTGCATCGAAATCAGATTACATTTACAATAAATTTCAAGAATTGCATATTTTTGCTAGTTAAAAGAACATTATTTGTTTCCTGTTTATGGAATTGTATTAAACAAAATATTCAAAAGATATTGGTTAGTAAGTAATATGAGTAAACATTCTCAAGAAAATGTTACATAGAAGCTAATATTTTATTTATTGAATATTCAATGCATTCGTTACAAATTTCAGTTCGTATTATTGAGAGTAAATATTAGGCACTAAATTTTATTCGTGAAATATTTATTGTTTTTATATTATTCAAAAAAAAAAAAAAAAAAAAATTTTTTTTTTAAAAAAACTTTTTTTTTTTTTTTTTTTTTTTTTTTTTTCCAAATGGTTTTTTCAGAAATCCATAATCAGCTTAATGAAGTGATTGTGCTAGTTTGAACTGTATAGCAACCAACCGTACTCTGTGTTTCCGTTGAATCATAGGTTCGAGTCCTGATCCCTTTAAAGAAGATTCGCCAATCAAAATTCGAGAATGATGTACGTTAAATCTGTCGAGATTCTGAACCCTCATGTTGGCATTATGTTGAAGTTTGGAGAGACAGGTGCCAGCTCAGGTATCATTCACGTAAATTGATAGATGTTCAAAATTACGAAGTCCGTCAATAATAGTCCTAGTAACAGATCAACTGAAAAGTCCCCGGCCTTCCATAGTAAAACACATTTTTTTCGCAAAATTAGTTTTTTTTTTATTCAACATAATTCCCTTCAAGGGTGATTCACTGATTATAGCGACCCTCCAACTTTTCGATACCATTTTTGTAGTACGATTTGTCCTTTGCTTCAAAATAGGCCTCAGTTTCAGCGATCACCTCTTCATTCAACGAAACTTTCTTCCCTGCGAACATTCTTTTGAGATCTGAGAACAGGAAATAGTCGCTGGGGGCCAGATCTGGAGAATACGGTGGATGAGGAAGCCCAATTCATGAATTTTTGCCATCGTTTTCACTGACTTGTGTGCATTGTCTTGGTGAAGCAGCACTTTCTTTTTCTTCAAATGCAGCCATTTTTCGGCGATTTCGTCCTTCAAACGGTCCAATAACGCTATTTAATAGTCGCTGTTGATGGTCCTTCCTTTTTCAAGGTAGTCAATGAAAACTATTCCATGCGCATCCCAAAATACAGACACCATAACCTTGCCAGCCGACTGTTGCGTTTTCCCACGCTTTGGAGTGGGTTCATCGTGTGCAGTCCACTCGGATGACTGTCGATTGGA
This sequence comes from Nephila pilipes, assembly GCA_019974015.1. Classification (NCBI taxonomy): domain Eukaryota; kingdom Metazoa; phylum Arthropoda; class Arachnida; order Araneae; family Nephilidae; genus Nephila; species Nephila pilipes. The sequence continues at coordinate 9,936 of BMAW01018338.1, read as the reverse complement.
CTTCGGAGTGAAATGACGGAGACATGTTTCATCCATTGTCACATATCGACGCAAAAACTCAGGTTTATTACGCTTGATCATCTTGAAACACTGCTCCGAATCATCAACTCCTCATTGTTTTTGGTCAAAAGTGAGCTCGCGCGGCACCCACTTTGCACAGAGCTTTCTCATACCCAAATATTCGTGAATGATATGATGTACACTATCAGTTGATACCTTTAGAGTGTCTGCTATTTCATTCAATTTCAATTGACGGTCATTCAAAATCATTTTGTGGATTTTTTTAATGTTTTCGTCGGTAACAACCTCTTTTGGGCGTTCACCGTCTTCGGTGCTCATTTCACCACGTCTGAACTTAGCATATCAATCTTTGATGGTTGATTTTTCTGGGGCAGTGTCCGGAAACTCGGCATCAAGCCAAGTTTTTGCTTCAACTGTATTTTTTCCCTTCAAAAAGCAATATTTTATCAACACGCGAAATTCCTTTTTACCCATTTTTTTCACAATAACAAAAGTGGCTTCACTGAAAATGCTATAATTCACAAACTAATGATCCGACAGCTGTCACATTTATACACGCATCTCTTGATGGTTAGGGCTAACTAAAAAATTTTTGGATTTAATTCTAGTAGCACCATCTATGTGTCAGGCCGGGGACTTTTCAATTGACCTGTTATAGCTCTTAAGTGCAAGAATAATAAATAATCAATCAGCAATTAATGGGTTAGTGAGAGAATGCACAATACCGGACCAACAAAACATTAATACATATCTAACCTAAAATACTTTATTATATATGTAGCCTACAATGCATTTTTATATATATAATCAACAATACATGAATATGTACCAGACGATAAATATATGAATACATATTTGACCTAATTAACAGTGTAAAAAAATAATTTACTGTACATTTTTTAACCAATTTTATATTAATAAGATTTTGGTGATGTTGATTTTTACTGACATAACGTATTGATCAATAAATGTTTACAACAAATTTCTATTGGTTATGAAGATTTTACTTTTATAGTTCTATAAAGGAGAATTTATCTATTTCAAACTTTTTGGTATAAGAATAAGTAATGATGACAAAAAAATATTTGATGAATACAACTTAATGTTATTTTTTATTTTGAATTTAAATTCTTCAATGGCACTTTATCAGAAATCAGCTAATTATTATATATATAAAGAATAAATATTTCATTTCATACAAAAATTAACTTTTATGAACAAATTTATAATGTGCTTCTGTAAATGATACGTAAAAGCAAATTAATTATTAAATCTTATCTTACATGTAATTCTTTTTCATATTTGTTTCTTCTACTACTTGATTAACTTAATTTCCTTTTTTATTTTGGGCATGGATTTCATCAAAAAATTAAGAATAAAGAAATATTGATGCTTAATATTTTATTCATTTTTCAATGATTCAACGATTCTGAGGTATCCTATCTTTTTATTTATCAGAGTAATCACATTAAAATTTTTACTGTATTCTTAAATATACATTATAAATATTCTTTTTCAAAATGAATTACTAATAATTTTCTTCTAGCTTAAGAGAACAGCTTAAAAATATATAGGTCTGAAACTGAAATTTTGATAGATATGGAGCTAGTTCAGTTAAGTAAATTCAAAGCTCATAATTTATGCAACATTTTATGATATAATAACGGTTGATAAAAATATCATCCAAGGAGAACGTTAAATTATTTTGCTGACGCAAAATCATAATTAAAACCATTTCTGTGTTATATTTTGTAGTTAAAATGAATATATATAAAATTTAAATGAGATATTCATAAGGTAGGGAGGTTTAGTGGATTTTATCTAAAACTTTTGGAATCATTACACATATGCTTTGATATAATCTTGTGTTTCCATACATTTAAAATTTCTCTTAAAAGGCTGAAAACTTGTCTTTATTAATAACTTTCTTGTTGGATTTTTTTTTTTATTTTTCAATAAGTTCATCTTAATATTTCTTTCAATAGTTCTATTTCAAAATAAAATACTTATATCTTATTATTATTTTCTCTTTCAAAATAACATGTAGTTTAATCCAAATGCACGATACAAATATCTATTAAATTTAATTGAGATGTTAAAACTCTAAACACATCTATTAAATTTAATTTAGATGTTAAAACTCTAAAAACATCTATTAAATTTAATTGAGATGTTAAAACTCTAAAAACATCTATTAAATTTAATTTAGATGTTAAACTTGTCAGAAGGCATTCGAAATTTATTAAGTTAATTTATTTTTCATTTTCATTTCATTAATTTATTTTATTAGGTTAATTTATTTTTCATTTTCATTTCATTAATTTATTTTATTAGGTTAAATTATTTTTTAAAGGATTTCTTGCTGTAGCACCGTAATGGGAAGTATTTACTGATAATATCATTACCATTGCTTTTATAAATATTATTTTATGCATATACACAAAAAAGTTCAAGCTGAATGGAAATTAAGTGGTGTCGCAATTGATGGCACAGTACCCTTAAGCGATGGCGACACTGCTTCCCTATTAATAGGTTAACATCTCATTTAGGGCTTCCTCTGGTACGAAATGTTTTATGTACCAATAGAGAAGGCGCTCACACAGTGCTGTCGATACATACATATATGAATTACGGTATTTCAATTTATTGTAATAGAAGTGAAACGTGACTAACTGAATACAGATGAAGCCATAGTAAATCGCGTTTTTTTTTTTTTTTTTTCGTATTTTATAGAAAGCATGATCGTTCGTAAGTGTTACATTGATAAAAATAACGCAGATTTGCTACATTTGTTTTACTGTTTCCGCTTCTTTTGGAATTTTATTCAATCAAAATATTTTGATATTATTTAACATCGATATATTCGAAACATGTGAGATTTAAAATTATTTGTTTGATTATATGAAAATATTAGAATTTATGTTTTCTAGAAGAAAAAAAAAACATTCTGAAATTATTTAGGAAAGTTACTGGAACTCAAATATTTTTTTCTTCTTTTAAAGAATTTATAATACTTTAATTATGTTCAGGGGTTGGCATCGTCACTTGATTGTGGTTTAAATTTATGAGATGTGTCTCCAATAGCTCTCGTGTTGATTCTAGTGTGACGTTTATGTAACCAAACCAAATACTGTTATTAGTTTTTTTGAATAAATTCAAGAAACTGTAGTTTACAGCAATTAGTGTTGTGACGCCTGCCCGATTCGGGTTGCCTCTTGTGCCATAGTTAGATTCAATTATTAAACACTAAGACACAATAATAAATCAAATAGACACTATAACAATATTTACGGAATTTATTAACTTCTATTTACTATAACAACAACTCACTATGCTCTCCTGGGGAAGATTTCTACTAACCAAATTCAACCCACTAATAGTAATCTAACGGACTCTTACCACTAATCCTACCTCTACTGCAACTCAGACTCTGGATCAACTGTTGAAAACATTAATAACTAAACCTCTTGACTCACGCCCCTTTTATTCTAATCATCCACCTTAACATCTCTTTCCACCTCTTTCAACTCCTCCTTCAACCTCTCTTTCCACTTCTCCTTCAGCCTCTCTATCACGACTTTCAGTCGGAGTTTATATATTTCCTAACTCTCCCGATTCATTTCATTTCTACCTGCTTCCTATCTGCATATTCACGCTTAATTTTTGGTTGTGCAAAGGTTGTTTAGCAATAGCAATCAATCTTAATTAAAAGTCCTCATAGTTAGTGAAGAGAAACCGCGAATAGACCAATGTCACTGTGTTATCATAAAGTTTTAATTATTTTACCATTTGCAATAAGGTTTTATTTGTAACTTAACAATAACCTTGATAAAAACTTAACTTTTTTCATTATTCTGAAGACTTTATAAGTAATCGCTATCAGCTATTATACATATATCCTAGCGTTTCTTGATCTATCGAATATAATCGTTTTGTAAAGCTCGGTAGTTTGAATTTTGTTTTCTCCATACTGTGAGTTTTTTCAATCTATGGCTTACTAAAGTCAAATAAATCAACATGAATTACCATAATTTACAAATTTATGTAGAAAGAATAGTTCAATATGCCGAATAAATTTTACTCTTATGCATCTACTATTTATCGGTAACAATTGAAACTTTACATGTGGTATGTATATGTTCCATAACAAATTTAATGAGGTCTTTTTATTGAATTTTTTCAATTATTTTCCTTATTTCTATCCAATATTTTATAATTTTAACATATCAACTGCTTTAAGAAATTATTTATTTTACAGATTTGCTTAAAGCTTCTATTGTATGAAAAGTAAAGAATTAATCTTCGGTTATTTGGAATGTATGGGTCGATAAATACAGCGTTATTTATCTGATATTCAAAAGAATTTAATAGTAATTTTACAAAGGATAAAGATATTATTAGGCTTATATAAACACTATATGATGCTTAAAACACAGATTTGATGCTGAAACATTTATTAAACTGTTTAGCTTATAAACGTTTATTTTACAAGTTAAGATTTATTTGCATTTAATATTTGTTTACATTACATAATTACTTATCTAAAATGGTTCTAAAGGCTAAATCTCTATTGAAACTCTCCAATCATATATCTGTTTTCTCTTCTCCAAATAATATATCTAATATTTTTTTTTCAAACATCCTGATCTTTCTATCTCACTCCCTCAAATACTCTAACCACCAACTTCCTTCTACAAGGGTTGTTCAATAAGTACTTAGAAATTCTAAGAGTTGGGCTCGTAGAATTAAAAATGTTTTGTTTTTAGTCATCCTCACTCAACAGACAACGTCTAAGTTTCAGTTATTCGTGATCGTAATCAAGACACATTTCGCGTAATTTTTTGGGCTGATGAGATCATCTTCGTCTTCTTTAGAGCAGATTCACTGGAAGCAACCCGGTATTTTGGATTTGTGACTGATTTTCGGTACATGATGAAGAATTCTGAACTCACATACGATGTCAACTCGAAGCAAAATGGCGTGTACTACTCGAAGTGGCAGCAATCCAAATTCAGCTTTGCTGCAAATGGCTATAAATTAAAACTAATTAATGAATCAGTGACAAATTTGTTACTGATCCGTTTAATAGAAGACAACACCCAATGTTCGCAACGATTTACCCCAATGATGACATTTGTTTTCAAATACAAGTACTTTTTGAACCACTCTCGTATTACCCCCCTAACTACAGCCGATTCTTTCCAATCACTGTTAAACATCTCTCTTAAACTTATTCATCACATTTGAGTTTATATATATAACTGAGCTGATTTATATAATTAACAAATCAAGGCTCTCGATTTAAAGAAGGTGATGAAGTAATTAACAACATTATGTGAATAAGGATCAATTAATAAGAAGAATAAATCATATAAATATAACTTGGTTAATTTTAGAAATTATTAAGCATTCCCTATAACCTCTCGTAAGTCATATTAAAACCCCCAAAAGTTACTTGAATGGAAACAGGCATGAGAACTCGTTACACCCTTATATTTATTATTCAATTCTTGATTCGTTCTCTTAAGCCTCATTTAACAAGATACTAACCATTCAGCAAGAATTTCTTTTCCTATTCCTGTAATCACTCAATGCTACACAGGAACTGAAGTGTCTTTCAAATGGGGTGGAATAAATATTTTTAAGCTTCCAAATAAATGAACTGCGAACCTCTTAATGATTTCGGCGAGCCGAACTGATTTTATACGGTGGCGATGTATCTTTTTTTCTTTTATATGGATATTTTTCAGCTCCATTTAAGGTTTGTTATGGTTACCGAAGATTACCTGCCGCAGAAATAAGAAATGTTATTGATAAAAGTGCATGTAATAGAAGACTGGCTTATTTTGAATTGGAATAATATATTGAAAACGTGACTCTATGTTATATACTAAGATGTATAAATCTATAATAAATACGACTTCTATTCACATTAAGGTAAGATATTAAATATTGTAACACCTATACTCTGGTTATTTCTTGAGTCATTACTAAACTTATTTATACCAGGTGTGTTTCTTAAGCAAGTATTATTTTTATTGTGGCAGCTGTAGTGCTATTTTTGCCATTCTACGCATGCACATTGAGTACGTATATGTAGTTTTTAATCACAGACATCATGAAGGCAGAATTCGTCCGTGTCAGTGTGCATTTAAAATGCCTCACACAGTTGAAAATGTCACTGCTTGTGAAATACATACCGCGGTTCTTTGTCTGCATGCAAAAGGCCTGGAAGCTCCGGAGATTCTTTAGCAGATTAGTGGAGTGTGTGGACATGAGACTCATGGTACACCGGAAATAAAACTGCATTCTATAGAATAGAGGCATTCAACACCAGACAAAAAGTAAAGCTCCAGAAAATAATTTCAGCATCAAAATTATGCACAGTGTAATTTAGAATAGGGAAATTATGGACTATTTTGCTCGAGGTGGCACAATAAATTCGGAGTCATACTCTGATACTTAACTAAACAACGCTGTGAAATCCAAATAAAATGAGACGTTATACTCAGTAAAGGGAATTTTTCACAGCATGAGAATGCTTGTCCACATGCTGTTCGTTAATTTGAAGATCTCATCGTATCATATGCATGTTAAAAATCCAATTACCCTCAATGTAACCCTGATCTGGCTCCCAGTAACTACCCCTCCTTCCTACGCTTGAAAAAATATTCAGGAAGTCAGCGTCCTGAAGAGCATGATGCGAAAATTGCCTTGGTGTAGTGGTTCACCCATCATGCTGTAGCTTTTTATTATGATTAAATTTAATAGTTATAAAAAGTGCCTTAATAATGGAGATAATTATGTTAAATTATTGGCAAATGCAATGGCTTTCTAATAAAATTTAAATAGTGAAAAAAATCATTTCACTTTTTTTTTTTTTTTTAGTATTGAAACGGTTCTTACTTAAAAAGCACTCTTATGCATTACAAAATTATTAGTCTGAAAACAGAATTCATGTTGTAATAATAACCAGTCTTTCATTCAGAATAAAACTTATTTTATTTCTTATCTACTCTATTTGCTGTAAGACTTCCTATACGCGACTGAATTAAACTTTATTATACGAGTACATTGTTTATCTGACTGATTCTATAAATTGATGAGATTTCAAGTCTTGAATATTTTCCGCTTTCTTCTATGATCGTTTATGTTTCTGTTTAGCTTATGTGTGGCCACGATAGCTTAGTAGCCAAGGTGGCATAGCAGCCGACGTTGTTTCCGTTAAGTCGTTGGTTTGTGTCATTACGTAATTGTGTAGAGTGACTGATGTAATTTAAATACATCAAATTTCAAATCTTCCTAAAAGTGTGGATGTTTAGAGATGATGTTAGCTCGGGTGTTATTCTCACCACTGGGACAAGGTTAAATTTTTCCAGGCCCGTTGCCAATAGCTCTCGTGTTACTTCTAAGTGCGTTGTTAATATATAAGTAAGCAGCATTAATTTACATACGTCTTTCCTAGAGAACTGATTTTAATAACTCTAATTCACTTTCTCTCTCATCAAATAAATTCAAATAATATTTATTATTCGTATTTGTCACTGCTTATAAATGTTACTTAATCAATCTATTCACAATATTTTAAAATTTCAATCGCATCTTAATAATTTATATTTAATTATCTTATAATAATGCTTGCAAGGAATTTTGAATTCACGTACAATATATGAGAAACCATAAGAGACAGTTGAAAGAAAAATAATGATAGAACCCGATGTCACAAAATAAAATATAGTTGTAGATATTAATAACCGTATATAATAATATGAACATATATAATAATATGCTTGATATCTTAAAAATATTATAAAGTCTGAATGAGCTTTTGGAATAAGGATTCAATGGTGTGGATTTCTAAAATATCCATTACATTTTCTCATGTTAATATAATAACAGTACAATGGCATCAATACTACATTTATACAGGTACTCCTTCTCATAATGAAATTTTTTTCACTAATCTATAGTTCAATGAATACAATATCATACAGGAAAAACAACAAACTTATTTCATTTAGATCTTTTTCTATAATCGAAGGTCAGTATTTAATCTACTCTATCTATGTAAAATATTTCTATACGCTTCTGATCTAATGTTCAACAAAATATCTTAATGCTTACCTACCGAACCCACCTGGCCTCAAGTCTGTATTATACACTCTATAACAAAAAAAAAAAAAAAAAGAACGGTGCACCAAGGAAGAGTTGCCTGATTGTAATGAAATTTCGTATGGAAAGACATTTCGATTGAACATGCAAATGATTAAAATTTGGCATCCAAAGAATGAATAGCGGGAGCTACAGCGCATCAGAACTGCGCACTCAGTAGGTGTCTATAAGACGCGATTCTTATTCAGTTGGTCAAATTTTCTGCTGCATTGCGATTTAGGGTAACTTTCAACCGTCTGTAAGAGTGCAACGCCGGAGATTCGAGCTAATTACGAGCAACTGTCAAAGTTTAAAATAATTCGCGACATTGAATTGAAAAAGGCAAATTGGGCAAATATGAAATTCTCTCGTCATATGCGTCGAAGCAATGTGGGGATTAGAAGATGCTGGTAGGAATGGGTGGACAGTGGCAGATAACAGCGTCATGATGATAGATGTCGATCTAGGGCCACAGCAGATCCAAAGGACTCATTGACTGTCAGGTAAGCTATCACAGCGCCTAATTCATCGTTATCAAAACTCAGACGTGCGAAGCGTACACGAGTGTCCACCACGACTAATCACAGACGGCTGAAAGAGCGAAATATATGCTCGCACCGATCGCTACGCCACCTGTCCACTGACAAGCAAGATTGCAGTGGCGCTTGGCATGATCAGGTTGGAGTGGTGCAGACTAGGGACTTATAATGTTAAGAGACGAATCCCGCTCACAATTGTATCTTGACAATCATCGAAGACGTGTCTCAAGATGCCCAGGGCAGCATGCTGATCCTGCTTTCACTATTACATGCCACACAGGCCCTCAACCAGGAGTTATGGTCTAAAGTGACATTTCCTTTGATATCCGGACCACATTGGAGGTCATTAGAGGCACAGTTATAGCATGGTGGTACATCGACAACATTCTGAGACATGTATTGCTACCTTTCCTTTTGTAGTAACCTGGCTTTATTATTCAGCAAGATGCCAGATCACAAACGGCACGTGTTGCTATGGGCTCTGTTACAGCTTGTCAAACATTTCCTTGGCCAGCCAGATCTCCCTCTAATCGAGCATGCCTGGTATATGAAAAGATGGTAACTGCATCTACCAGGAAATGTTGATGACCTCTCCCGACAATTTGAGCAAATTTGGAAAGAAATTCCGCATCAGGGAGCTTTATCGCTGTATGATACGGCGTATGGCAGCTTACATCGAGCTCGAGGTGGGTCAACACCTTATTGATCTCGTTACTTGGTAACTATGAAATAAATCATTCAATTTTTCTGAAATTGTAAGCACTTTTTTATTCTGTACATAATCTATATCTGTCAATTTTTGTCTCCATCGGACAACTCCTTGGTGCATCATTTTTTTTTTTTTTTTTTTGTTATTGAGATTATTTATACATGAAGATTTAAATCCTTAATCATCCATTCCTAAAGCTCATTTATTGTCTCAAGTTTGATACAAATGTCTTACATTGATAACTTTAGTTCAGTATCTTTACTATTTACTAAACTACCAAATAACTTCGTATTAAATTCTTCGCTGCTTATAGCCTCAAATTATAAAAAAAAACTATTCAATAATTCTTATTTAATTTACATAAGTCACGTTTCATTCATTCAGCCATTCCTTCGAATCTAGCATTATTACTTAACGGCCCAACGTGTTAGCTGGGATAAAACCGTGATGCATGTCACGTCATAACATTATCCCTAAGAATAACACTAAGTTGAATGATTGTTTAAAATTGCTATA
>BMAW01018334.1:0-12596 GCA_019974015.1 Nephila pilipes | reverse complement strand
TCGATCTCAGATCTATGTCTTTTGTTCATCAGATCGATCTCAGATCTCTCTCTTTTGTTCATCAGATCGATCTATCCCTACATCACCTTCTGAATACTAAGTTACGAGGCGAAAAGCTCCGACTATTCATTCGTCAGACGTTGTTCTAATGAGTTTGAAATTTGGGACCCATTTTAATAAATCACTGCGTTCACAGATATATTATCCGAACTTTCTGAGAATTCATAAATATGCCCCAATTCCAGGTCCTCTCTTTGTTCAAGGATTCATTGTTCTCTAGAATATTAAACAAGGGAATTTATGATGGTGCAAAAAATTAAGGATTCTGCAATCTGTTGTCCTGGATTCCTGGATAACATATCAGCAACCAAGTCAATGCTCCCTTTTCATATTATTCTTGGCTAATTTCAGAACACATTCTGCTAGAAATCTGTCCACACACCAAGGCACTAAGCGAAATGGCGCACGTGCAACCCTACCACTGGGGAATTTACCAGTTTGTATTAGACCGTACTCTATCTTAACTTAATCCCGTAGTGCACTATGTGTGAAGCGAGAAGTTAGATGTCCAAATTATGGTCAATTTGAGTAAAATGAACAGAAATAACTGTTGTCAGTAAATGAATAAAGCAGGACATAAATTTATGTAGATCCCAAAAAACAGCCAGACATTCCCTTTCAGTTATTGTGTAATTGAGGTCTGTCCTACTTAGTATTCCAGATGGTTTATACTTCTTCTCCAACATTACCCCTACTCCAATACTACTTTCTTCTGCATGTAGTTCAATAGGAACATTGAAAGCCCGCAATTCTAATATTAGAGGAGACGTATTTAGGTTCAATACAAAGCAACGCAATGATTATTGGTGACGGAACTCGAAATTTGGAATCACTAAGGCGACACTTGAGTCTCCACGTGACTCCCGAATCTTTCGAGCCATTCAAACCTGAGTATTTGGAGACTCGATAGACTACTTTCGCCCTGCTACAACTGAAATCTCCACTTTCATAAATGTAAATGGGAATTTCAGTTGTAGCGGACAAATGACAAGAAAAATCGACCCACTTTCAAACTGAAGGAAAAACTGAACGATTACATTAAATTATTTTTACCGATTAAATTTATAGGTCTCTTTTTACGGTTAACTCTGGCGATAGTTACACGGTCGCTATAACCGAGTGAACTCAGAATCGAGCTCGTAGTTCGTTATATTTATTTGAGCCAAATATTCGAAACATCCTTATCCAAAAGACTCTCCATGTGCAGGGCATGATTCATATGTAATGTACCAGGGCTCTAGTTCTAATCTTGGCAGTGGCTTAGAAATTTAGAGAGAGACGAACGTCTTTTTATAACCACCCTCATAAAGTGCCTAACCCCCCACCCCAGCAAATGAATCTCATGAGTTTAGTGGTCTTAAACATACCTATTTCAGACGTTGCATTCATCTCTTGACGGTTGTTTCAAAGTTTCCAAAGTTTCAAAATTTAAATTTAATCCTTTCATTTTGCATAAAGATGTAAAAAAAATCTCTTTTATTAACCTAGAACACTGAGGCACACTCAGATGTCACGGAAACGACCGAATCGGTGCCTCTCATATTCGGTTTTCCCCACAATGAAAATGAGCACATTTGCAAAAAAAAAAAAAAAAACTACATATTACAGGATCGACTTTCCCACGGTATTTCAGTTTTAAAACTTCAATTAATTTATACAACATTTAGTCATAATACCAGATCCCCTCCTGCTAGAGGAAAATATGGAAAGAAAAATGTATCTCATTGTATCTTTCAGCAATTCTTTCAAAATACGTTAAAAGTTATCGAATGTTCAGATAAATACTTCTCTATGCCGTAATTCTCGTAAGAAAAATATGTTTCGGAAAGTAAATAAAAAAAATCAATGTAATTGTGAATGGTAATATTTGAATTGATGATTTTTGTACGTTTAGAGATCACAGTAAGAAAAGAGAGAATACCGCGTTATTAATAATTCTTGTCTAAAAAATAAGCTGCTTTTTTAAAAATTGTTTGAAGGAAATATTTGAAAATCCATTTCAGTGATAAATCAATTAGGTCCATAAAATTGGTCACAACACATTGATTAATAATTTATTCACTTAAAACCTTAGAAGCGACGCGATAGTTAGAGGGGTTGAATTTGCAATTGTGAACTAAGGCAAAATGATTAGGACAACACACCATTAGGTGTACGTGTGATGACAGTAAAAAGGTGAGATTAAATGCAATTAAATAAAGCACGTGACAAGAAATTTAAAATATGTATAAAGCACACCTTTTCATTATAACTGCTAAAATAGAATTAATAGTTCATCTACGAGCATTTAAAAGATAATTTAGTGGAGTCAAAAATTAATTTATCTTTTAAATGGAAATTTTAAAATAAACTCCGTTATTTTTCCTGTGATTTAAAATGTTTCTTGACATTTTACACATAAATTTTTCTGATTTAATTATTATTCTCCTACAGCCAGAATTTTCAAATGTTCCCTTTTTAAAGATTGATTATTTATTAATGTTGTACTTATAAGTTAAACAAGGTTATTGGTGACAAACCTCGCAATTTCTAAACACGGTAGAGTGACGAAGATTGCACATTTAAAGATTGGCCTTTCCCTCTTTAAACTGCCACACCACGCCAATGGGAGAACCGGGTTTCTAGATAGATTTCACGTGCATCAGCCCCCTACACGGCGGTACTTGTGGTACCAGGTTTCGATTCCTTAATAATTTTTTCTTTTTGAACAATATAATTTGGAAATACCCATAAAATGTTTTTGAAAACATATTGCGCTTATTTTATAAACAGGATAATATTCTTGTCTGAAGAACAAGGCCTTAAAAGGTACGTAATAAAATTGATATAAAACCCACACCATTTCACAATTTTCAAATATTTTTTCTGTTACTAACATTAACTTTGCTTTTCATTTCCAAGCTGTGACAGCATCATATCACTGAATTAAGCATTCCTATGGTGTAAGTATACTTTTACAAATATCATCTTCTTTAGTAGTCAAGGAATTAAATGTTTTGTGTTTATTAAGCGTCGTCTGTATTGTTGATAGGTATGTTATAGCAAAACATAACTTCATGTTTTGTATTTAAAATATATTAGTTAATTTTGAAAATAACTACTGTGAAATTAGTCTAAAAATTAACTTTTGCTTATGTGACTAAGACAATGGAAATTTTTTTATAAGAGCACCTTAATAACTGCTCTATCGCAGATACAATACTAATTTTGCCCTGGATTACGATAAATAACCAGACGATTAACTGGGTCCAATTTTACATGGAACTCGTACATGAAATAAGAACTATTTTCAGTATTGTTTAACACTATTGGATGTTACCTAATGTACATGCCAAGTTTTTTTCTCATTATTATGAACAATTACAATATTTGTTCGGTGTATATATATATTAAAACACACACATTATCTCAACAGTATCATTAGAAAAGATATTATCTCAACAGTATGATTAAAAAAAAAAGAACCAAAAAAATAACTTTTTTTACTTCAACAATTAATCTGTGAGCTCTCAATAATTTTAAAAATCTTGTCATGCCCTTAGTAAGAAAAGAATTGCTGACACCCTATTTATATAACAACCATTCAATTCCCATTTCTTTACGAATGGCATGAAATTTCATGATTTTGGATTTTTTTTCGTAATATGTATAGTAAATCTCAAATAATTTAAAATCAAACATATCACAAAGTGCAAAGTGTGTATGTACATAAGGCTATATAAAAAAAATATTGCATGACTAAAACTGCACGCGATCTTGAAATATGGGTACATATTTCTGAAAATAATTATCACAAAACTTTTTTTCCTAAGACTTTTCATGGAAAATCAACTTTGAATTATTTCATCACGAACTCATTTAATCCTACTTAAAAACTGAATTTTGATGCTCTTTCATAAAATATTGAAATACTATTTAAGTTCGATAAGGAAAAAATTATACCATTCAAGCAGTCGGTTAAGTACGGCTAAATTTTTAACTAAACATATTCTGTTGTATTTCATAAACTCTACTATTTTTAGATATTGTTGTTGTAAAAATTATTTCTAACACTTTAAAAAAATTTCTATTTAAAACAAATGACACTAGCATCAATATAAGACTTTTGACTTAAAATATATTTGACAGCAAGACTTTAAAAATAGTTAACAGATATAACAAAAACTAGTGCTTTCACTTTAATTAGAAATCACAGGTGTTAAAAAAACAAATATTAATATAAACAAAACAGTATATATGTTAGTATAATTTCTGTAGTAAAATAAATTAACATAAAACTGAAATACATGTAATATGTAGAAAGAAACCTTTACTCATGATTCCTTAGGATATCTTGAAATCCATTTAGAGAGGAAGGAAATCCAGAAGTTTCTTAATTTCTAAAAGAAAAAGTAACTAGCAAGCAAATTACGCAGTTAATTTTTACTATAGCAATTATACTTAGAATAATACGGAGTTTATTTAAAATAAAATAAGTCACGATTTTCAAACAAACAATAAATAACAACTAAATATTTTTCATTTATTTTTTTAAAATTTTTATTAGTATTGGAAAATTCTAAATTCACTATAACATATATCCAGAATTAAACCATAAATTAAATCTACATACTAAATTTTAATTCAGCTGAATATTTATTTCGAATAAGAAAATTTTTATTCCTTTGAGTAAATAATTTATAAGAGAAAAACTTAAACTTCCATTTCGGAACATAGATTTCATACGCTCATAATAACAGTAAATTTAGGAGTATCACCTTAAATGTTCGAATCGAACTATCGTTTGTCCTGGATTTAAAGAGAATTTTCAAAAATTTGGTCTGAAGATTTTTTCGTCCTACTTTCCTCTTTGACACATTTTCGTAAATATTTTACAAAATGATGTTGAAAATGGTAGTTTCATATCGTAAACTGAATACAAATTAGGAGTGTCAGACTGTGTAGAAATCTTTAAAAATAAATTTTCATGATTCTTTTGAAGAATTTTCTTGTCAAATTTTCTTATAAAAGTTTGGGCACATTTTGAAGAGGAATATCCATGCACATGCACATGATGTAGAAATTGAGAAGTTCTATAGAAGCTTAGTTTAAGATTTCATCACTTCTAAAATAACTTTTATCAAAATAGCATTCCATTTTCAAATAAATTAATCGAATCTGTAACAACTATTGGATAGTTTAATCCCTTCGATGAAAGAGTTTATCATTAGAGTATTAACATTAAAATAAATATTTGCTTAAAAATTAGCATCATTATGAGCAAAGGATTTTAAATACTATATTCTAAGAGACTTTTCCATGTTCTGTTCATCATGTGTAAAATTATGCCCATCCTCAGTTCATAAATTGGTTGCTATATCTTCGAATGACACAAAAAATCGTTATTGAATCTCGTAGGATTTAATTGGAAATATCTCTAAAAGAGTTAAACTCACTGTTATAACAAAACGTATCTAAACTTTTCCCTGTGACATTATTTTCATCATTTGATTTCGACAAATATTACGAGGATAAATAAATATTTTAAAAATAATACTTTTGTATTTGAGATAAAGTAGTACAAGCATCGGACGTTGCCTACAATTTATTTTAATTCAAACCTATCCCTCAGCCATACACTTAATATTATCTCATTAATAACATGGAATATAGAAATATTTATTCAAAATCTCTATATTTCCTTTCGCCAAACGAATTTAAAATGGAAATTCTTTTACTTTGTCAGTGGAAAAAAATGTGTAGTGAAACGTAATATTTTTAAATATCAATTCATCCGCGTCTTTTTTAAGATGTTAGCAATTCCCTAGACTTTAGTGTTTTATACATCACTTTCATCGCGAAAATTTCCCAGATAAAAGACAATGCACACAAATTCCATTTCGATGTATAAAATACAATTTGAAATATTTTAATTTTTATACTTTCGCTTTCTAGACAACAGCCTGGTTACCAAGGCAACGCTTTATGTAATTAATTTCTTTTCTGGAGTTGATTGTCGCGACTTTTTTTTGTTAAGAATTAAAAGACCAGTGAACGAAAATCTGTTAAGAAATCGATGGGAAAATAAATGAATGGAAAATTTAAGACCATTTTTTATGGTTTTAAATTTGCGCTTAAAGAAAAAGAAATTTAACAACTCTTAACACATATTTAAATAAATATCTATTTGGAAAGTTGAAAATAAATGTGCTTTCTTGACAGAAGAAACAAGTTATTATGTCACGGTGGTTGAACAACTTATTATTATTCTAGAGTTAATAAAAGCTCAATTTTTCAAGCTCCAAAGTGGGAAAAAGGGCAATCAAATCTTCTGTAATAGTTTTTTTTATCCTCAGGAATAATCATTAGGATTAATATTCTCACATTAAAATGAGAACCGTGTGTTGTGGAAGGAGTGTAATTGTTATCGAATGCACATTCAGTTTATGTAATTCTATAAAATTTCCAGAAGTGAAAGTCATAACTCTTCAAAAAGATTTTTTTATATCATGCATAGTTACAATACAAAAAAAAAAAAGAAAATAAATATCTCTGAAATTTTCAGCTTCAGAAACCCAAAGTTTTATCCTTGCCTTAATCTCGGGTAACTGAATTAATTCAAAGTTGAAAAATATAATAATAGTATGCTAAAGAGATAAAGCAATACTATTGGTTAAAATGGTTATTTCTACAATTGTTCAGGGAACATAACCTGAGTTTCTTTTTCCAAAAAATAGGCTTGGATTAAAAAATTCCCCAAAATATCGTTCCGTCTTCTCTTTTTGATTTACGTAATGAATGCATTAGCAAACGATTTTGTTGTTTTGCTTTTTTTTATTTGCCTTTTAACATTATATAATAAAGTTTTAGTTTCACATAGAAATCACCAACTCTGAGCTATTTGCAACAGAAGTTAAAAATTTAAAAGACATTTGATGAATTTAAAAGTACGTCACTGAGATGGAATGGTTTATACCGAAGGAAAAAAAATAATAAATTGTGCATTTTAATTCAACTGTTTTAAATGTGCACTTTATTTTACTCCTTTGAGAGTTGGACACAATCTCCTTCAGATTCAACATATTTAAAGAAAAAGAATACTTATTGTTTTTCCCGTATTTGATTATTCAATTTTTTTTCACAATTGAGAAACTTCAAATGCTATGAAACCTACATAAGTTTTGTTTTTTAACCATTTCATAATTCTTTTTCTCCAGTAAAGAAAATTTCTTCCTTAATACACGCCTCGTGTGTAGGGGTAATAAATGTTTAAATACGGCTATTCATTCTTTTAACATAAAAGGAAATGACAACGAACTGAATTTTTTTGTGCTATTCCATTGAAGTGTAAGTATATATCATTTTTATTTGTATCAATGTAGCTGTTTTTATTTTTAATTTATCACTCCAACTATATGTATGTCGGTTGCAAATCTTTAATATTCATATTTCAGAAAAGTTGAGTGGGGAAGGAATAATTGTTTTGATATTACTTGAAAGTGCCGAGTTAGATATAAAAACACTTAACACTTCATTCGTTGCTTTGGGTGTGTAAGTAATGTGTGTGCAGATTATATGGATTGCACACCTACATTCCTAAAATATGAATTTCTTTCTCTATCTCCAAACATTTTTTTTGTAGCATCTATTTAAGATTACATATTAATATTAAACACATGTCGATTACATATAATGACAATTTTACCCGAGAGAAAATGAATTCTATAAATGAATTTGTTTATCTCTTTTTAAGCTTGATTTAATGAAACTAGGAATGCAAACAAGCGTCTCTAGATAATGTGCGATTGAAAGGAGGAAGATACATATACACTTAGTCACAAAAGTAAGTATGCAGAGTGTATGTGATGATGTCCTATGAAAAAAAACAGACCTACAATATTAGAGTTTTCAAATTAACGATTTATTTCGATTACAGCAAAATCTAGCTTAATTACAAAATGAAAAATATCTGAAAAGTACAAATATTTAATTAGCAAGATGAGCTTAACTTAAAATAGGATGTAATTTACATCACAAAAGTAAGTATGCAAACAAAAAGAAAGACATTAATATTTCAAATTTTACAATTTTTCAAAAAAATTAGTAATTTGTTGGATAGCCTTTGGCCTTTATAACAGCTCTCAATCTAGATGGCACTGATTTTACTAAATTTTGAGTGACAGAAGATGGTATTTTCTGCCACTCTTCCAAAAGGGCTTTTTTTAGATCATTCTTAGTTTTGATCTCTTGTTTTCTAATTTGGCGATCGAGATAATCCCACAAGTGTTCAATGGGATTAAGATCAGGTGACTGCGGTGGGGTTTTTAGCTGTTTTCGCACGTGATATAGCAGCCATTCCCGAACAACCCGAGCAGTATGTTTGGGATCATTATCTTGTTGGAAAGTGAAGGATCCACCGAGTCCCAATTTAGAAGCACTTTGGCTTAGATTATTCTTTAAAATATTCAAATAGCTATATTGATTCATTATTCCGTCGATTATAACTAAATATCCTACTCCAGTTGCTGCCATGCAACCCCAAACCATTATCGAACCACCACCGTGCTTTACAGTTCCTCTCATGTTCTTTGGTTCTAGAGCTGCATTTGCTTTCCTCCAAACTTTTTGGTGTCCATCTGACCCGTGGATGTTGAATTTACTTTCGTCCGAAAAAATCACGGAATTCTAAAAATTTGTGTCCTGCTTTACATTTTCTTTTGCAAAATCTATTCTCTTTTTGCGATTCACTTTGCTTACAAATGGTTTTCTTCGCATATTTCGACCATGGTATCCTTCCTTCCGTAACACACGGCGAATTGTTTCAGGATTGCATGACTTCGCAAAATTGTTTTTCACATCAGTTGTCAATTTTGGTGCGCTAATCATCGGATTTTTTTTCACATTTCCAACAATATTTCGCCTTTCTCGATCCGTCAAAATGGGCGGTCGTCCTGTTCTTGGCTTATTTAGAGTATTTCCCTCAGCCTGGAACTTTTCAATGATTTTTTGCACTGTTGCAGGACTTCTGCCTATGATTTTAGCGATTTGCCTTTGGGACTTGCTTTCCTTATAGAGCTTTATCATTGCATCCCTTAGATCTTTGGATAATTCTTTTCCACGTGGAGGCATTGGTGAATTGTTGATGTATTTAAAGCTCAAACTTATACAAGCTTTGTAGCAGAACTGCTAAACTTATCACTGAAATACGAAAAATCACTCGAGAAGTTTCATTCAGCCTATTTAAAAGTCAAAAATTCAGAGTGCATACATACTTTTGTGATTTAAATTTCTACTGGTAGTTAACAAAATTACTCTTAAAGGTTTTTAAAATATAATAATTTGGTTTATTTTTCATTACTTTACGACTTGAATCAGAAGCTATAAACAACACTCTCCAAAATAATATTTTTCTTATATTTATTTGAGAACTAGAGCTTTTTCACTTAAGCTACGAGTTGCATACTTACTTTTGTGACTAAGTGTATATATATAAAAGAGAATAATCCTAACTGGAATTAAAAATTTAGTTTGCGTATTTACAATTTATATTCAAGCGTGTTCGTTTATTTCTCTTTTTTTTTAATGTAGGAAAATCTGTGCAAAATAATTTATTGCTATAATTTTCAGATGTATCAAATAATGAATATCCTGCTTTCATGTTATTTTGTTTCGATGTTCAGAAGCTATCTCTAATAATGTACTTTTAAAGAGTAAAATATGTGAAGGATTCTACTCGGAGCGATTCTGAACTCTGAACTTTGAAAAATTCCTGCACTCGGGCAGATTTCCAGGCGTCGTACTTTGAAGGTGAGCGACGTAGACCAGCCCCGGACCAGGGTCGAGTTTCGGCCCGCTTCGCGGGACGTGTTCTACTGCTTCTGGATATAATCGAGAACGTGGACTCTGAAAACAAATTGGAGTCTGGGTTCCGCAGAGGTTGTGTTAGACACGATCCGTTGTTTCACTTCCGTTGTGTCGGTGTGGAAACAGAAACGAGTAAGTCGTAGATTCCGACGGCTTGACAGTTTTTTTTTATATCTGGAAACCTCGTGGATATGCCCCTATTGGCGTGGTGTGGCATTCTGGAAGAAAGTCTCCCTTCGACTTTTTTTTTATATCCCCGTTGGAGTGGTTTGGGACTCTGTTCGATCTTTGTATTTTAAAAAGGCTCGACTCGAATTTAAAAACAATATAAAGAAACTCACTCTTGAGGTTGGTTGGCAGTTAGGGAGGTTAGTAAGGAAGAAAGTTCAAGGACAAATGAACCCTTCGTTATTTTTTCATTTCATTTCAGTTAATTTTTATTAATTGTAAAGCTTTTAAAGTTTAGACCCAGACATAGTTACAATGTCAGTAGAAAAATTCATTTATTTCCTGAAGAGATACTATAAAAAATCAAACTCGATTTGTTATTGGATTTTTCATTTTAATTTTGATTTTATAATTGAATGACACTCAGGTTTTGGAACAAAAACAAATTTTTTAATTTCCATTTTCAACTGTTATAATGGTAGAAAAGTTTTATTACTATGCTCGCTAATGATTCTTTCGAAAAAATCAGTTTTTCTTTTAACAAATTCCACATTTATATTTGGAATTTCTCATAAAAATTCCGCCAAGGATGCATTTTGTAAAGGTGGATCGATTTGTTCTGTCCACATGCACGTGGTGTATAATTGTAAATTCGGATGGAAGTGCAAATGACGACCTCGTCACTGGAAACTCTTTAAAATTATTTTTATCAAGATAATATTCCGTCTCACGGTATATAAAAATAATTTACTATGACTCATTGATTATTTAATCCCTTTCATGAAAGCAAGACATTTAATTATCAAAGAATTTATCAAAATTCAAACTAAACAGTTTTGTTAAAGCATTGGGTTGATTATATATAAGGGATTTCAAGTGCTATATTCGAAAGGTCTTTTCCATGTTCTGTTCGTCTCATATAAAATTGCACCCACTTTCATTTCATAAATAGATTGCTATATCTTGAAATGAGACAAAAACGACAAAAGAATAGCATTGGAGCTCGAAAGATTCTTGATGTAGCGTATACATTTTTCATCTGTGGCTCTATTTTCGCCATTTGCATTCCACAAACATTACATTGAAACACAAACATTTTTAAAATAATGCTCTTATTTTATAAAGATTCCACTCATATAGACGTCAGCTACGAATTAAATTCATTTAAGCGTATTACATAATATATCTCACTTGTGAAGCAGAATTCACAACCTCAACATTTCCTTTCGCCTAACGATTTTAAACTAACAAAGCTTTTATTTTGTCGGTGGATAATTTGTAGTGATATATTTTTTTTAAATATGAATTCATCCGCGTCTTTTTTAAGATATTAAGGCTCCACACGTTTGTATTTTATACATCAGTTTCGTAACGAAAAATTCCTGCAAATGATCAAGTAAATTCCATTTCAACGTGAGACATAGTTTTTTAAATATTTTAATTTTTGTATTTTCGCTTTCTTGACACAACCGTTTAGTTACCTAGGCAACGCAAGATGACCTTTGATGGAATTCATTTCTTTTCTGAGGATCCATTTCCCTAACTTTTGTTACGAATTAGAAGGAAGAAAATGAGTTAAGAAATAGATAGAAAACTAAATGAAGAACATTTGTATGGTTTTCAACTAGCATATGAGCAAAAAGGAATTTAAACTACTCTTAACTCACATTTTAAATAAATACTGGCTTTTTCGCATGATTGATCGTTATGTTTCATTAGGATTATTATTCTCACATTAAAATGAGAATCATGTGTTATTTATTGAAAGAGTGTAATTATTATCGAACGTATATAAGTTTATAGTTCTACAAAATTACCAGAGGAAGTGAAGAATCACCATTCTTATTGAAGAGTTATGATTCTCTTAAATTATAAAATTAATTAAAGATAATAAAAACTCTCATTGAAAATATCATGAGTTTAATACAAAAGAAAACAATAAATATCGCATTGTGTTTCAAGCTTAAGAAGCACAAAGTCTTTTCCTTGCCTTAATCTTAGGAAACTGAATTTAAATATAATAATAATATGCTAACACATCAATCAATAACTCCCGAGACTAACCCAGAGATGGCGCTCGTAGTAAACCAGTAACCAGGTCTTTCTAGAGTACGAACCTTTGCTTGAAACGTGTCAAAATTTAAAGTCGATCGGACCAGAAACAGCTGAGTTATCGAGGTTGGAGTAAAGTCGTTTTGTAGTTTGTTTAAAAAATGGAAAAAACCGAGTTTCGTGTTCTGATAAAACATTGTTTTGTAATGGGTAAAAACACCGTGCAAGCGAAACAATGGATTGAAAAATGTTACCCGGACTCTTGTCCATCAAAAGCAACGATTTGTCGGTGGTTTGCCGAGTTTAAACGTGGTCGTACCGACACAAATGACGCGGAACGCTCGGGTAGACCTGAGAAAGCCGTTACACCGGAAAATGTGAGTGAAGTGACAAAAATTATAATGAAAGATCGTAAAGTGAAGCTCCGTGAGATTGCTGAGATGACACAGATATCATATGGAAGTGTATTTACT
>BMAW01018323.1:0-17599 GCA_019974015.1 Nephila pilipes | reverse complement strand
CAGGTATTCTTTTTATGAAACCCTGAATTTCTAGAAGCAGAGACTGAGCTTAAATTCCTGAGCTTGCGTGGATCAGTATTCAAAGAGATTTCCTGATCATTTAGCTGGGTCGTTTTGGCATCAGAAAGGAAACCCATGCCAGGATAAAGAGTCGATATGCTTTCCTCATCTTGTGAAGAATCATGTGAATAAACGTGCGACATGTCAGCATAGTCTATAAAACAGCGTTTCTGACTGGACAATTAATTCTTAAGGCTGACATTACAAATGGACAAATTTTCTTCGATTTATGGACCGTACCGTATCGTCAGCATCGTTTTCTTTAATGCTGATCGATATTTTCTAAATGGGTCAGGTGTCCTTTGTAAAAGCTTCAAAATAAGCAATGGCCCTAACCCAGCCTTTCAGGTTGTATGTCTGGATGTGGGCTCGGTCGAAATTAGTGAAGAAGGACCTGAGATTCGTTTCTGAATATTGAGAACTATGTCTTAGCCGGGAACATCAAGCATAAGGAATTCCCAGAGAGCAAAAGCAGGCCGCCGGGCTAATGCCTTCGGAGAAGTCAATGAAATATTATTTCTGAATGATTACCAATTCGTGCCGTCAGACCTTCGTGTGGGATGATTTTCTGCAACCGGTTTGCCTATGCACGAGTTCTGGATCGGTGGTGCTGAACAACAAGGAAGACCAGCGGAACTATTTTTCAAAGCAGTTGGTATGCATGGCTTCCAAGGAAGGCAGTACCAGGTCACGGAGCATGGGAGACATGGTGTGCAGGGATGGTGGAAGACTCTTGAGTTCAGCCAGAACGGAGATGCATCAAAATAGACAAAGATATTCAAAGAAAGAAGAGGAGATGGATGGTGCAAATGAGTCAGCATTAAAGATTCTGGAGGGCGCCATTGAATTAGTTCAAACGGTTCTCAGAAAGAGGTTTGTGAAATAAAACACAAATTCTGGAGATTCAGGATATCAAGAATGGGTTTCAAGAAGATTGATTTTCAAAGAACGATGTCAGTGAGATTCCTAACGCAAGAGGGATCACTCAGTGATAGACCCGGTTAGGCATCACTCCCCACCAAGAAGGAAAGCCAGTAGAGAAGTTAGTTCAGACAAAGAGTTAACCTACTCACGGGAGGATCAGAGGAAGAAACTGAGTCTGGGACCTTGAAAAAGCTGGGGCAGGGATGGCTGTGAGGAGGAGTAGAACCTCAGTCAGTTCAGGCAATAAGGAGGTGGTCTCAGAGCTGGATAATATTCACCGCCAGAACTGAGCGGGAGCCTCAGTTACAGGAGTGATGGGATGGGACCTCCAGAAAGGCGTTTCTTCAGGAGAAGCAGTGGTCCCAGTCTGGCAGGGATGAGGATGCGAGATCAGACCAGACCGACGAAAGCGGAAGTTGTCCCAGAGTTAACCTCATCTGGACTCTCATCCCAAGGAGAGTATAGGATGGACCCCGGGGACCTGGGAGGAAGGCAGTGAGCATCATCACTCACATAGTTCCCGGGAATGACCAAGGCGTTCGCCAGGGTCAGGTTCAGGGAGAAGGACGGGGAGGATTTTGTGATCAGGAGAAGAGTTGATCAGGAAGGAATACACCTAGTCGGAATAGGTCAGAGAAGACCCTCTACCCTGAGCAGAATAGGACCCTGAGGTCCATTTACCAGTCATCCCGCAGCAAGACGGGCATCGAAGAGGGCGTCTGATGAATTTCAGCGAAGGAGGACCGGACCTTTGGAAAGATGTGGGGATGGAAGAAAGTTCGGCTATTGCGAAAGACCTCAACAGGAAGATGAGCCTCATGGTGGCTTCAAATAAGATCAGAGGGATTTTAATGGATAATGAATATCAGGGTTGTATTGATTCAAAATTACATTACGCGTTTGGTTACAGAGGACCTTACGATTGTTTGGGACAATAAGTCAGCCTGGTTTTGCATTCAGTTCCAATCTGACAGACCCCAGTGAATATTATCGGCCTAAGAAGGACTGGAGTCAGCACGGGGTTTAGTCGATTGATCACCAAGTTGGAGATCTTTCCCGATCAAATATTTTATTATAAGGTGGAACTTTTAGAACAACATTTATTAGAAGTATAACAACACGTTTAATTCTTTATTTTTAAAGTGGATGTTTGGTTGCATTTTGCATGAATTCATATTATGATCGTTTTCATGACCTATATTTATGTTATACATCTGGTCTGGTAGAAACGTGAGTGGGATCTGACCTAATATTAACACCGAAAGTAGCTGAAGTAGGTTCGCATTTTGCATTGGTATAATATGTAGCCAGATCAGGTCATTCATCAAATTCTGAATTTAATGTTAAGGTATGTATATTAATATGAGTGTTTTACCTGTCTTTAATTTTGCAAAACTGATGTACATGAATAAGTCATTCTGGGATGACGGGCCCATAGAAGAGTGAACTCTATCAGTCAGCAGACGAAAAATTCTCAGCTGAAGGAAGAAGAAAATTAAAAGATTGTTGTTGACAAGTGTGCCCCGTACAGTGTGTTTTGTGTTTCTCAGTAGGTTAAGTAGTAATTCAAACTTAAGTCTGGCCTGAAAATAAATTGGAAGGACTCAAGGTTGTATGGGATATCAGTTGGTGCCTGTCTTTTAATATTCACTAAGGTCAGGACGTGAAACTTATGGTTCAGGATAAGCGATCGGTGCTTTTGGTAGGTTCGGACACCGTCGTAATTTCACGCTTCTGAGTTTGTACTTGGCGCGATCGATCACGTTTTCATTTCTGGGAAGGTTGTGGGCATTCGACGGTTTCATATTCTAACCTTGGGGACTTTCAGTGAGATTGATTGGCTGCCTTCATTTTCTTACTTCTGACAAAGAAGTAAAATTTGTGATAGAAGAACAATTAATGTCAAACAGTTAGGGTGAAGTAAAACCAGATGGGTGTCTCAGCTCAATCACGGAAGGAGTAGAGTGTACTGAAGGAGGATCAGAGGGGCGTTGGTAGTAAGGGAGAGTGGAGATCAGGTGCTGCATATGTTGTAAGTTGGATTGCAGATTAGTGAGTGAGGTCAAGATTGCGAGGTCCTCAGTTGAGAATTGATCCTCAATATTTTCAAACCAATTCCCGGATTCGGAGTTACAGTTGAGTAAGATGATATTGGTGAAGCTGTTAGATTAGTATTGGTTAGATAAAGCGTTCAATGTAAACAACCTCTGACTTTCTGTGTATTAGTGTCAAGCCAATAGATATATAATGTCGATTGTGAGAGTTGTTTTGGTGGTTTTCTTGTATTATTGGTGTCGTGAAGTCTATTTAATGCTGAATGTATTAAACAAAATTGTGCCCCGGAACAGACGGGTGTTGGAAAATGGGCTTTTCAGACAGTGGACGCCCAAAAGTTGTTGCCAGAACGAAAACGTTAAAATCCACCAAAGAATGGTGCAGACCAGGTAAATCAATTACAGAATTCTGAAAATGTGAACACTCGAAGATAATCGGCTGAACAGTGTAATCATATCGTTCTGAGATATTTATTATTGAAAGCTCTTGTGCTCCGTCGTTGCAAGGCTCAGCTGACCGAAACAACAGCAGTTGATGATTCGGAGACAGTGTTTTGAATGATCAGGCCTAAAATAAACCCACGAGTTTCGTCATTGTGTGGGCAATGGATGACTTAAACTCCAAATCGTTTCACTCGAAGTCGTCAGCAGTCATCAGAGTGGACTCGCGCGATGGAACCCTCTCTAAAGGCGTGGGAAAACACTGAAGCAGTCAGTTGTGAGAGGTGTAATATTTTAATTTTGGATGTATGGAATATGGAAGTGACTATTAAGAAGGATATCAGCCTGACTATTATGATGTGGTTCTTTTAGAAGAACCAGAATCTTCGAAAACAGCCGCGTTGAAGAACTGCTTCTAAGTCAATGCACGCAAATAATGCAGATCAATTGAAAGCGATCATGGAAGCTGGGTGGATTTCCGGTGCTTCCTCATTCACCGGTATTCTCAGTCATTGCAACGTGACAAAGCGCTTTTAGGTGATATCAGATCATGAAAGATATGATAAGGAATTTTGTCAGACTAGAAAAGATTGATCTGCAGCAGGCAGGCCTATTGGAAACAGAGGACAAATCAATGCTACAAAAATGGTATCAAAGATTGGAAGTGCTATGATCAGTGTAATCGCCATGAAAGGAATTATGTGAATGAAAATAATTTGCTTAGAAAATCTCTTATGGGGTTTACTAATAGTTGAGCCGGGACATATCAGTTATTAATTGTAATATAATCACCATTGTGCAGAATCGAGCTCACCGACTTCGAAATGCCATGAGATTCGGAATGGTGGTCATCACATATTTTCTCGGCCATCTCCCACCAGTACCCTCAGTGCCTAAGTGTTATAAGAATAACAACGCGAATCTATCAATCAATTTAAAAGTGTGGACCCCATGTGACACAGAACCCTCGAAGAATAACACTTACACATTATGCGTAAAACTAGATAAGAACAATTGACTTTGAAACAGCTAACATTGTTCATTTATAAGGGGCGCCTGCTTTGCATGTAATTGAACCGTGACCCAGACAACGAACCTAACATGGGCACTCCTTTTCACTTACCAGCGTTCACACTGCGCTTGATGAGAGGGAATTTTTGGCCAAATTCGATTCTGGCCTGGTTGTCATCCTCATTCCTTTTCTTTGGTAAGGATGATGGTTCTTGAATTCTGATATATCTTCTTTGGTAGCTTGAGACAGCACCTTTATGAAAAGCAATAAAATAAGACCACATAAATTAATTAAGTAAAATAATTTACAAATTCACAGTATTATTACAAATCTATGATTCATGTGATGAAGAAGTTAAACATCTCAAATAACTTTCTGGAAAGATATCCATGGCCTGGATTCATTTCATAACAGAACGTCATTAGGAAGAAAAGAGACATGTCTTTGAAATTTTAAATGTGAAGTCATATTGTATTGGTATGCCAGTTTCTCTGATGCAGTTTAAATAATAATTGGAATAATTCTAGCAGATTTGAGATCATTTTCTTCTCTCGATAACCAATGCTGTGCATCGACCAACAGAGTATGAAATAATCAATTTCACAATCATGAAATCTAATAAGACAAGCGTGAAATTGTGACAAGGTGTAGAGAGTTAGCTTATGTAGCACTCAATCAGTAGGCTGCACTGGGGTGTGCATAAGGCTGTCATAGGAGAATGGACCTAGGTCCCATCCCTAGTTCCCCAGAACCATGCATTAAATATTTAGAAATGGGGTCATATCTGAGAGTTACATTCTACATTAATTCATCAAAATAAAAGGTCAAAGAATGTCCCAAAATCCTGCCACCAAGTGTTGTGTTTCGAGACACCTGTATAGTATCCTTTTAAGACACGTAAATATCAAGGTGAGAGACAACTGAATAATCTTCATATGCCATGGTGGCTTTGCCATTCCATGGCAATTACAAGGTCGCGTCTTCTAAAGAGCGGAAAAGTGAATGATGTTTAGTTGTCTGTAGGTATGCGTGGAAGAACTTACAGAATAGTGGGTCTGTTTCAAAGGCCGTTACACTCGGAACTCGAATCTCTGAAGTGCTCATCACTTCTCTAATCATCTTATTAGTCCTATTCAGTTCAGTTTTCTCATTTAATGAAAATGTCAAACCAGTTAATGCCCATTTTCAAACATTTGTGTCTAGAAGGCTATCTCACCTATAATTTACATCAATCTATTTAGTAATTTTATATGCATCATGATTTTGCATGAAACTGAGCTCTTATATCTCTCTGCCAATTTCAGGAAGAATTGAGGATAGCTTTGCACCGGTGAAACCCCACGGTTTTAATTTTTCTTATATTTCTTAGTTCTGCTGAAATAATGGAGGTGGTATGACGCAGATGTTTTCTGCTAATGTCTTGGAATCCCGTCCTTTGTAGCCTCTTGAATGAAAATACTGAAGTTCTGTTATAAAATATTGATTTTCTTTCAAAGTATTTCGTTATGGTACTGACACTCAATATTGCTTTATTTGATAAAATTCATGTTTTCCCATTCGCATTCTTTTGATAAATTAGTATATGAGTATTTAGAGTTCGATACTATTTAATTAGAAACATTATAGAATAGGCAGCGTAAAATTTATTAAACATAGAACATTTAATTTTGCCATCCACATATGAATTATCTTTTTATAGATTGATCAACTCTTCATAAAGAAGATATGATTTTAAAACAACTAATGATAGCTCTTGCAGGGCAAACTTTCCCTATTACTATTGCCGAATATTCAGCATGGGAGTTATCATTTATTCTAATGGAAATACAGAAGGCAAGCATGAATTTAATCATATATTCTGTGCTTAAACAATTTATATCGATTATTTTTCAGATAGGCGTTGTATCAATGCTTATGTATAGAGCCTATTTTGGTTCAAAGAATTACTAACATTTTCATATTGTGGTGGTTGTGGGGTGAAAGCTACATGAATATCAAGATAATGATCGAAGATAATTAATGTAAAGAATGTTTCTTCGATATGTGTAAAATTCTTTTGTCTCTTGCTATTTTTGATGAAAACGTTTTCAGATTTCATGGTGTGTGATGGTGGTGGTGTCATCAAATTTGCTCGTTAATTTTGTAACTACACATCAATATGGGGCTGCGAATTTTGAGATCGTTCCATCCTCGCCTATTTCAATTCCGCTAGACGTTTGTGTCGTTTTGACTGGGGAGAATGTCATAGGAGATACTATCTCCTACTATCTCGAGATAGTCAGGGTTGCTGAGTCAGTGATCATTGGCAAGAAAAATTCATGTTGGCTTCCGTGTCTTGTCATTAGCACTTTCTGAATTCTTGGTTTTAACCCCTTTTTAAATGGGAGAATGACTTCGAACTTTCATTATGTCTTTGATTTTATAGTATTATAGGGTGCGATGCTGTGTCTAAATGCTCTCTTGTCAAATTTTGTTAAAATATTTCTGATTTATATCTTTATAATAGTTTTCATTTTAAATAGAAGGCACCTTTCCCATATGGAAATTACGTTGGTTTTTATATCAGTTATTATATTGAATATTTTCAGTGGTACCATGAGTTTTATCAGTAAATAAATAGAGTAGACGTCAATTCAAAGAATGACAACAAAGAATACCAGTAATGTTTTATCCGTTTTAGCCAAATAAATAGTAGTGCAGTTATAATGACCTTATTACACATAAATTAACCCTATCAGTGGGACTAATACAGTTTTAGTGATATTAGATATTGTGTTTGTGTACCAAAATTAATCTGTAGTTATAGAAATATTTTACGAGGGATGACATCTTAAGCTTCATGTAATCATGTTCATAATGATAATTATATAAGTGTGGATGAAAATTATTATATCGAAAGTTGAATAACTGGAAATCTCAAATTATTTCATGTAAAATTCATCAAGTGTTCTTTTGTATAAGAGAAATAAAGGTGATTCATTTTGACTTGTTCAGTACGGCTTGGTGCTGATCTATTTTAGTTCTGCTTCACAAAAATCTTGCACTCAATGATTCATAATCAGAGAATGCTCGCTTTTAAAAATTTGAATATCCCCTGAAGAAAGAAAAGTCCTTGCTGACAAAGTCAGTTTCTCAGGAGTCCTTTGGCTTCAGCCTTGTCGTATTCATTGTGACAAATAAAATGCAGTGAGTCATGAGAATTGCATATAGTGTTGCTAGATTAAAGTACGTATTATAAAATTGGATTCACTAGTCTACTATCCAGGAGGCAGTTATGCAGGAAACAAGTAAGTCCAGGGAGACATGCGGGCAGGAGCTGAAAGACCCACCAATCAATTCAATTGAGATGTGCTGTTTTCTCACGCGCATTAGCTTCTTGTGACGGTGGTGGTCAGTCCGTGCCATCATCTTTCGAGGGGTTGTTGGTTCCTCAAAATGAAGGGTTAAAATGGATGATTGATCCGTTCGTCATTTCAGGTCATTACATACTAGCTTTTATCGTTTGCTTTTTCATGGTCATTTGAGTGTTTTGGCAAATTTAGTTATTTACACATGCTTTCACTTCTGAAATATACCAGATGCATCCGAGTCACCTCCTTGGAAACCAACCGTCATTCTGGTTTCTAAAGAATTATTCTCATTAATTATGTATATTAAATTTATGAATTATAACCGTATTTTAATTATAATATTAATTATGTTGTATTAGTTTTACACTCTCTGATTTATATTATTAATTTATAATTATATTTACTAGTTATGTAATTAATTTACCATAATATTTTAAATTTATATTAGTCTCTTAATATTCTTGGTGTACCTACTTTGTTATATTATGTTAATTATTAATTATGTGAAAAGGTATAACGCATCGACAAGACACCCAGTTGGAATAACGTAAGCATGTCTTATTTAATTTACAAGTAATTTGTAGATGACTGGAAAAGATTAGAGAATAGTTGTAGTATGAAGATTGTTGTTGTCAGATTTTAGGATCTTATTGAGATTGTCATATTTTCAAAGAATATGAGATTCAGGATTCGGAAGGCGTGTAAAACATTCTCACAATTTTGTGCTTGCATTACAAGGAAGGTTGGAGTGAAGAAAGATTCTCTTCGTGAAAGGAAGGCAGCCAAGATATCATTTTCCTGGTTTTGAAATGGACACTGGTTTTAGAGGCAGTCGGTTCCTGGTGGGAAAAGATTTAGATTTCATTTCATCCTATTATTGAAACTTGTTGTGAAATTATAAAATTACTTTGGGTTCGAGACATATCTCACTGGTGAGTCATCAAGGTATTGAGAGGGAGTGGATGGGGAGATATTATTGTTTGGGGATCTCAGTGCCTCTAGTGAGCATTAGGTTATGGACAGTGCCCGCAGTGAAAGTTTAACATCAGTAATAGATAATGTTGCATCTAAAAGCACTAAATTAGTTGCGCTAAGGTGGACTTGGAGGTAGCTCACTGCAGTTCACTCGTTATGTGAACCGAATCTGTGTTTTTGCATCGATTACCATAGGACATGTTTGTTTAGAATGGGCTTTCTTCAGGTGCAGTGGCTAGTCTCGAAACCTGAATCAAGACAAGGTGCACCTGGGACAGTAGTTATTGTTGGAGGAATGGAAGAAGCATCAGTATGATGGTGCTATTAAATAAAATGTTTTAATTCAGGAGATTCCATAGTAAGTGTAAAATCTTTTTGTCCCCATGGTTTTAATCTCTTACCTCTATAAAGAATGTGTTTCGATTCTTGCTATTTGTTTTCACTTTTTATGTTTTTGATGGTATATTAGTTAGTCAAATACTTATTTGGTGTTGTTCTTTTTGATATTTAAAATAGATATATAAATATTGTTGCAATATTCTATATGAAATACTCAGGAATTAAGCACTGGCAGTGGGAATTTCGACGGAGTTCTGGTTAAGCAGCTGGCTCTAAAACTCTTTATAGAACAGATATTAATTCTCCTATAAGAAAGGAGTTACAACTTTCAGGAATCTTTAGAGTCAGTAGCTAGCGTT
Source organism: Nephila pilipes (assembly GCA_019974015.1). Taxonomy (NCBI): domain Eukaryota; kingdom Metazoa; phylum Arthropoda; class Arachnida; order Araneae; family Nephilidae; genus Nephila; species Nephila pilipes. Next base: position 8,085 of record BMAW01018323.1, on the reverse strand, counting down.
TTGAAAAATTAGGCAATTGTGGAAGAGTGGTTTTCGATAGTATTACTAGGGTCTCTGGATTTTATCAGGATAATAATTTTAATTTCTTATAAAGAAGTACACAGTAAAATCGTTTTAAAAATAACTTTAATAATTTTCTGATCGTCAGTTAGAACCATCAGGAATTATCATTTCATAGGAGATTTGAAAGGATGTATAAGTGAAAGCAATGTAATTGAACGTTTCAACAATGGATGGAAGAATAGGAAGAACCTTAAGCAAACCATAGTAATTGAATAAAGTGTGAGTGTTAGCATGAAAGCCTCCATAAAATCTTCATTGCAGATACAATTCTCGATTGAGCAATGTTTTGATAGGACATGAAAGTTTAGTATAAATGTCTGTGAGTCTTCTAAAGAATATCATGATTTCTCTTTTCTTTTTAATTTTATTGCTCCTTATTAACTCTTCTAGTCTTGGTAATCGGTTTGATGCGAATAATTAGAAACGCGTCTGATTTTATTTGTTGGTTAATGGTACGTACATTTTCTTTCTTTGAAAAATTATGCAGTGTTTGTTTGGTACAGATCCTGCAGTAGCTTTCTCTAGGGGCTGCGACCTGAAGGCATGGAAGGTTTTCAAGGTTTGGATAACAATATTTTTAAAATTTTCTCAGAAAATGAAAACCTAAAAATAAATTTAAAAACCATTACAGAATGAAAGTCTTACTTTTATCGCGATCTTGCAATCAGCCCTCTAAGCATTGGTGGCCAGGTATATTTTCAACTTTCTAACAGTAGTGCAATGGATTTGTAAGAGATTTTATGGTGAACAAATTAATGAGTGGGAGAATGAGATATAAATAAAAATTTCTCAAGCGCCTATTATTGTGTATTTATTGGGCCTTGATTTTCTCGAACAATGATGCAGAAATTCTTTGGTTTTATAGGATAAATGATAGAAGGAGCTTTTATAATTAGAGTTATTTTGTATGAAATCTCGTAACAAATGTGATGTTTGCATTTTTATTAGTAGTTTCTTCAACATGTCTGTATCTGCAAAAGTTCTCAGTCTGAATATGATTTCGACTTTGGTCTCAAGTATTTAATAAGGTGTGAAAGGATAAGTAGATTCATTGTTCGAAAGTACTTTAATTGTTTTAAGGAAAGTTAAATGTTCTTTCTGAAACCAAGATGAAGGAAATTCGGACTTTCAAATGATTATATTTGCAATAATATAATCTTCAATTCGTTATTTTCAGCCTAATGATGAATTCAACCAGTGTATCCCTTCATATTGAGTCACTGTTGTATTTTAGGGTGTTTTGTATATAGTTGTCTAACATATTTTATTTTGAAACATGTATGATTTTCTCAGTGAATTCAATTTATCAGATTTTTCTTCTTGCGTATTATGTTGGTTGTCGCTTTGGAAAAATAATATCACGCACTTTGATTATATTTTGAGTCTATTTATTTTTGTGATTCTAAGAAAACTCAGTTTAATTATTGCTGGGTTGGTATGGAGTACTTTAAAGAAAATTATTAATGTCTTAAACAGTACTGATGCTATTTCTGGTCAGACAGATAGTTTTCAGTAATGTCTCTGACTTTTCATTCGATTTATGGACATCAGTTGTATTTTTCCTGGTTCCTGAAATTCTTTGAATAATCGTTGTATACAGCAGTAGCTTTCATCAAAATCTGTATTTTCACTTCCCTGTGCCTTTTTCTTTTTATCAGAAATAGCATTTTATTCTAATGTGGTATTTTAAATGTTTTCTCTATATGCCATTCAGATATGTTTATGAGTTGACATTTTCTTGATACTCCATCTCATTGGTTTGTCTTTTGTTTGTGGATTGTCTTACCATCAGATGTTTTGAAAATAGTGACATTAGGGTCAACCGCCTAAATATCAGTAACATTTCTGTAATTAGGTGAAGAATCAGGTATTATTGAAATCTCCCACGTTGAAATGGTGGCCAGGAGTGAGACAGAAGTACCAAGCTCCCAGGTGTCCTGGTCATGAGCCAGTTCAAGTCAGGAGGTCAAATCTACTTGGCCCTCTCAGTGTTTGGCCTGCAGGTGTGAGCTTCAAAATAAAGTGGGGCCGAAAAGATCAGATTTTTGAGTAGCACCAGATAGATTTTTCTTTTGAACCTACCCACCCACTTGTGTATGTATATCTTTCTCAGAAGTAATTCTAACTGATCAGAAGTGAAGTATATGGGCCAAAATTTATAAATATAACTAAAATGATAATTGTGTATGTTATAAACATAAATGATTAGACTAATCACATCAAAGAGCACTAGAATACAGAAGTCAGGATACTATTTTGGTTCATCAAATGCATGACAGTAAACATTAAAGATACTCAGAAATGGATATGAATCTCTTTTAAAATCCAGAAGAGTGTCTTATGGGAAAGAAACTAGATTCTTGAAGATGTAGTGTTTTGTAAGGTATGATTTTTGTTTGAGTTATTTAGAGCAATTACTGTCAGTGGAGATTTGTATCAGGTACAATATTTCACTCATCATCGATATTTATGTTACCCAGTATGCCCTAAAGTCAAATCTAAAGAGCTTGTGAAATACGCATGTGTGAATTTTATTTTCGTTCCCAGTATTTTCTGGACGAAAATGTGGAGAGAAGGTTTTATGTGTCCTTTATTTTGCATTAATTATTCATTTATTCGTTGAATCTGCTGGTCTTGAAATTCAGATTAAGTGTTTCTTTCCTTTGCTTATACAAAATATTAGCCTAATGATCAATCATTTTAGTTTTCATGTGAGAGCTGATAACAGGGTGTGGCTTTTGATGTAGTTGAACCTCTTCGACCAGGTACCAAAATGTTTCAATCATATCTCTGTGGTCATCCTTTAGATGGCTCCGGAGAATGAAGGGTGTTTAAGTGATGAGGAAGAATTCCATGGTGCCTGGGCTCTTATGTTTATGATTATAATTGCTTTGTTAGAGTAGTTCTCTTGTATTACTATTGTCAATGTTGTTTCAATTTATTTCTCTCGGAAAATGCCTCTATTTTAGTGTGACCAGAATAACTCATTTCTGGTCGTCTCTGATTTGTCCATATTAATTTATTTTCATTTTAAGTTTTATATTGTATATAATAGAAGGTTTGTGCTTTGCTAAATCACTATTTTGTATATTCAATTGTTAATTTATTTATTGGTCTTTGGAGTCTGGAGTGCTGTATAGGAAGTGGTCTGTGGGGCCTTTTGAGTGTGGCCTGAAATGATCTGATCGGCATTTTCCATGTGAAACCTAACCTAAAGTATTAGCTGAGGTGCATTTGAACATCTGATTTTTCTAACAAGGTTAGAATCTTTGTCTGTTCAAATCAGCTCGAAAGAATACTATTGCCAAGCATGCTTTTTAATGAAAAATGGAGATATCTGATTATGATTTGTTGCAGCTTGTACTATTTTCCCTGTATTCTTCTTTCCTCCTCATATGACAAAAGTCTCTTCCTGTGGTGTGAAAACTCACTGAAGAGGAGATAGCGCATCCTGTGCCTGTGATTGTGTTTCTTCTGGTTTTATCATCCTCTGATAGTAGGAGTTTAAATGTGGTTCAGTTCAATCTTTATTACAAATAATCATTCAATGAAAAGCAGATATATTGCTTAGGAGGATTCAATTTTCAGTTGTCATTCATCTATTCTGTTTCTAAAGCTTTAGGAAAATAAACAGTTGTTAGATGTGTGAGAAAGTGGTTTTGTTGTTTGTTCTAGTATTTTAATGTGACTGTTATAGTAAATGAATAAACCTAACTTCGACTTGCTTTTATATTTTTAATTTAATATTTTTCTTTTTATTTCTATCATTTTCCTCCAAATTAATCATGAGTGTGGTGAGATAGGTTACTTTGAGGGGTTACCTAGATTTCAATTTAGTTTTAATTCATTGTAGGTATAATGAGTTGAAAGCACTGCTGAGACTAACATGGTATAATAATTCAGAGTACTGTGTTTTCTCTGACCTGTTTTTCCAAGTTATCTTCAGGTTCAGGAGTTCTTAATTTTAAATTAATAATTATTTATAAATAATTGGATTATCTTTAAGCCATTTTTCCTATTTTAACTCCACTGGGAAATGAGGAGTTTTAGTCAAATGCTGCTAGTCTCCTGTGCGGAATGAACTCTTGAAAGCCTTCTATGAGTGGGTATGCTCTGCCTCTCAACTTATTTTTGCTCAAGTGATTTATAAGTGAGCTCCATGCTATAGTTAACTTTGATTATCAGAGTGTGCTTTTGAAGTGAGTGTGAAGGATAGTGATTCAAATTGTTTAGTACTTCTAATAAGTTTAGGAGTTAATGTTTCTTTCAGAATGGGAGGTCAGACTTTCAGAATGAGTTATGCTGTCAAGTCAACACAATCGCTAATTCATTGGTACACTTAATAAGCCATTGAATTTGATTATATTGTCTCCCATTCCATGTGAGTCTGTTTAATTTTAATAATTGTTTTATGTCAGGTTAAATGTAACCTATTCTTCCATTTCTCTAATTTCTCAGTCAGATTTCAATTTAAATATTTTCTTACCAATATGAAAGTGTTAATGTTTTGATTTAAACAAACTGGAAAAATAAGAATGTAATCTTCTGATTATAATTTTAAGGTATTTTATTTTTAGCAATTAAACTCATTCAAGTTTTAGTGTCCTAGGTTGGGCCATCAAAATTTTTAAAAATTAATTAATATTGCAGCCTTCAGGTGTGTGCCTCTTAGTCAGACAACATGAATAATTTTAGTAATGTAAATAAACATAGATTTCTGTTTGGACATCAGTTATGTTTTCCTGGTTCAGATTTTCTTTGAATATCATTATGACATTAGCAATTAAGCTTTCATCCAAAGAAGAATGTCTCTTCTCGACACTTTTCTTTTTGCTATTGACCATGTGCCATTCATATATTACAGTTTAGATGTTTTCAATGGCGATCAGATAATATTTATGGGAAGGTTGTGACTTGATTTCTTCGATAACTCAAATAATCTGATAGTTTTATCTTTATTTATTCTTGGCATACCACCAAAAATCTAGGATATTCACTTTAGCTCAGTGACGTGAGTTCGTACCTAGTCAACACCATCAATTAGTTTAAAGTCTTGGAACCAATTTTCACATATTCCTGAGTTTATTGTCGAATCCTCCGGGTTTTCTAAATATCGATAAATATGACCCAACTCCGATTCCTGCCTCTGTTCACTTTCGAGCTGTTCTCTCGACGTTAATACTAGTGAATTGATAATGGCGCAAGAGACACCCTCCAGTGCCTGTCCTTCAAAGGGTTGCCTAGATAACATATCGGCCACCACATTCTGTTTTCCCGGCCTATGTTCCCTTTCTATGTTATATTCAGCCAGCTTTAATGCCCATCTTATCATCCTACTTGATAGATTTTTTCCGTTTGTTAACTTAGTCAGCTCTGCATGGTCCGTTACCACTTTTGTTGGACAATGCCCAAAATATGACCGGAACTTCTGTAAAGCCGAAATCACTGCCAAACATTCCCTTTCAGTTATGGTATAGTTTCTTTCTGCTCTATTTAGTGTTCTCGAAGCATATGCTATGGGCCTTTCACCCTGCATCAAAACCGCACCTACTCCTACTGAGCTAGCATCGGTGTGCAATTCAAACGGGTCATTTAAATTAGGCAACTGTAAAACTGGCGCAGAAGTCAACGCTCCTTTTAGCGTGTCAAAGGCCTTTTGTGCCTCAGGAGTCCATTGAAATTTGACCTTTTTACGCTTAAGTGCGTACAATGGTTCACACAGTTCGGAGTACCCCCTGATAAACTTTTGGTACCATCCCGTCATCCCTAAAAATCTCGAAACCTGTCGTGCATTTTTCGGTGCGGGTATGTCAAGAACAGCTTTAATTTTGTTAGTATCAGTGTGCACCCCATTCTTATTTATGATCACTCCTAGATATTTCAATTCTTCTTGCCCAAAATGACATTTCTCAGCGTTTAAAGTCAACAAAGCGTCCCGTAACAACTGAAACACTATCTCCAGGTGATGGACATGATCATCAAATGACTCTGACGTAATTATAACATCATCCATATAAACATACACGAACTTTCCGACTACCGGTTTTAATATGATGTCCATCGCTCGCTGAAACGTGGGTGCACTCCCTGATAATCCGAAAGGCATTATTTTGAAGGCGTACGTCCCTTTTTTTGTGACAAACGCCGTCTTAGGTATGTCCGGGGGATTGATAGCCAACTGAAAATACCCAGACTTGAGGTCTAACATAGACATTATACAGTTTTTTTGGATATTCATTAATAGATCATCGATTATTGGCAATGGATACTTAGGGTACCTAGTGATAGCGTTCAGCTTCCTATAATCTATTGCGAACCTATACGCGTCAGGGGAATCGACCGGTTTGTCATTTTTCTTTCTACATAACACCACAGGGGAAGCATACGGGGATTGAATGGGCATAATAGTTCCTTCCTCCAACATTCTTTGAATGTGAAGTTCTATTATGCTTTCCTTGACTCTATCATAGCGATAAGGTCGTGATGCTACCGGAGGTTGATCTCCCGTGTCAATTTCGTGGTAGAGCACATGAGTGAGACCTGGTTGATCTGAGAATAACACCGCGTATTTCCTGAAGAGCTGTTGCAACTGTTGCTGTTGGTTTTCCATCAAACCAGTTCTAGTTAGGTCGATTTCGACCTTTTTTCCTTCCTTACTGTCAACCTGTCGTATCTCCTCATCAGGTATACTTAAGGTGTTTGTTTCGAAGTCTAGCGTAATCTTAGACGCTTTCATGAAATCCACACCCAGAACGCAAGGGTACTGCAATCCTTCCACTACATGAAACTGCCACTTTTTACTGATATTTCTTATGCATACCGATAAGGTTACGCGCCCCAGGGTTTTACATGTAGTTCCCTGCGCCGTAAATACGGTGAGGTTTGACTCTATCTTTCTAACAAAGTGAAAATAGCGATTATACAGTTCAAGTGATACAAACGATCTCTCAGCTCCCGTGTCCCATAATGCTGTTATAAATGTATCATGCAGTATAACGGGTATATGAGGAATATCTATGGGTCTTACTTTCATGGTGTTAGCCATAACTGGAGGATTTTGCCAACCACGCGATCGAGGACCTCCCTCTATTCGATCGCCTATTAGTTTAACCTCCTATAGTTTTGTTGCCTTGACCCTGAAGGTGGATACCTGCTTCCTTGCTGGCGATATCCATTATTATATTGTGGCCTCCTATCCTGTATTCTATCTGGAGAACGCCCTCTATCAAAATTCGGTCTACTATTACCCTGCTGATACCCTGCGCGTTGGTAACTCTCCTGTCTAGTTATGTGGTGGGTTATAAGATGCATGACGCGACTCGTATGTTGTCGCTACCTCCAAGAGTTGAGCTTTAGTAGTGGAATTTCTAAGCTCCACATAGTCCAGCACGTTTGGAGCCAAGCGGCTCATTATGTGCTGCACTATTGTCGCCTCCGTAACCACAAAATTCAGCAACTGAGCAACTTTAAGCATTCGTAAAATAAATGCTGTTGGCGACTGACTAATTATTTGCCTAGACCCATAATATTCCGCCTCTAATTCCGCGCGGTCTCTCACTGCAGGGAAAGTACGCTGTAGGGCTTGCTTTAAATTGTCGATACCCCCCTCTCTACCTCTAACTAAATTTTCACCTATTACCGAGTACCACTCACGAGCACGACCTGTGAGATGATTCCTCAAATATGCTGGTTGAAGGGCCTCCGGTATGTTATAAAAACTTATGTTGTCGTCCAAGCTAGTCAGAAAGTCATTAACATTCCCAGAACCATTGAAAAACTCAACGGGAAACACGGCCGCTCCTACTCCAGGGGTGGGAACGTTTGGGTGCCAGTGTAACACCCGTTCGTTCCGGGCGTTATCTTGTGCCATCACTAATTCTAAATATTAAATACTACGACACCAATAGTTACAGAACCACCAAAACAACTTTCACAATTTATTATTATATATCTACTATGACATCAATAATAGTGTTCTCCAGGTTAAGTTTACTAACGCTTTAATTCAACCCACCAATAATA
>BMAW01018317.1:0-88573 GCA_019974015.1 Nephila pilipes | reverse complement strand
TTGTGCTCGTGATTTCCTCTAACCATGTTTCCATAAAAAAAACTCACTTGCACTTGCAGCGAATGTATTTAATTGACCTACGTTCTTCCTTTTATTTTAGTCTTGAGCTGCGCGCGCCGACCTCACGTGTTTTGCGTACATTCAAATGGCCTGTGACGTTTTGTTCCTGATATTTGCATGTGCATTACTTTTCTACTGAATTGCATGTTCATTATACTAATCGCAATATTCCTTTTCCTGCAATTTCATGGCTATCTGCTTAAAGTTTCCATTGTTGCTTAAGTTTTGCACACCAGTGTACATTAAATGTGTGAGGGCTTATTTGTTATTAAATAAGATAAAATTTTTATTTTTATACTACTATTGATAAAAAGTGTTTCTTATACACTTGACATGCTCCTTAGACCTAAAATATATTTTCGCTTTTGTTCCAAAATCTGGTAAAAATTACATTTAGATATGATAGACTAATATTTCCAAAAGTATCATTTGAAACCTACAGCTGTCTATTTTGAATATTTGATTGTCACTAAGCTAATTATATGAAACTCTGGTGCAGTTATTAAACATATGTGATTTTTATCAGATCATGCAGAAAATCCCTGACACTTATTGAAAATATAGTTTCTCCTTGTGCACTGAAAAACAAAATCATTATAAATAATAAATTAATGGAATAAACTGGGGCAAGTCTTATTCCAAAATTTACGATTAATATTACTCGTAATACCAAACGCAGGATGCCGGAACTTTTCATCTTTCTGCTTGAGCTCAGATAAACCATTCTAAAATTAGCTTCGTTCAAAGCTTAGTTCATTACCTGTTTCCCACTCCATTTTAAGATATGAATAGCATCGTTGAGAACTTAATCTCTTACCTCTTTTCCACTCCATTTTAAAGTATGAATAACCTGATTTCAGGTGTTGGGTTTCTAATATTTATGCTGAATTAAATGTTGAGTGGCGTTGAAACGCTGTTTAATTAGATGTCATTGAAATCCCAGTCAGGATTCTGCAGTGAGAAATATTACGAATAATAGACTCAAATTCTCCTTTGTGCCTGTATTTACTAATGCCTCATATTTACTTCATTTGTACATAAGATTAGACAAATATTGATATTTACAGTTTCTTTGTTGAACAGGTATTTGATGAGTAGAAATTAAATGTAAACTCAAGTCAAGAAGCAAAACTTATTTACTGTTTATCAAATAAATTAATACAGAAAACTGGTATAACTACTGATATATTTGGTAATTCGTTATTTAAGACTATATATTCATCACAATAAATGAACAGTTGCTAAGTGATTACAGAATTGTTTGCTAAAGGTTATTACATTGGTTTAGTTTTATTAAGGTAGCACTAAAAGCAACACAAGGGCTATTAGCAGCGGACCTCGTAATTTTGAATCTCGGTCAAGTGACAAGGACGACACTGGAGCTAAAGTTTATTACAATAGCAAAATAATTCTTAAAATATTTATTTTTAGAGGATTGAAGTTCTAGGTAAGGTTTTTATTCCTAATGAACTTTCATAATAATTGTTAAGAAATAAAAAAATTAAATTAAGTTTCTCGTTATAAATCAGATTAGGTATGTCATTATTCATTAAGAATATCAAAATTTGACATTCCTTTTCTGTCGTTCCGGGGAGCTGATGCTTTAAGCTTTAGTTGCAAATAATAATAAATTGTTCATCCTCGCAAAATGAAAACTCTACTCTTCCTTGTAAATAAAATACGTATTGACATTAATTAAAAATTATAACAGTTACTCATAGCGCTATAAAACACAACACGGGTTACATAGGAGAGCAAAAAGCGTTCTCTCTCTCTCTCTCTAAGTTCAAGTAAAAGTTCGTTCTGTTTTTACGCTGCTCACTCCAAACAACAGCTTCCTCTGGCGTGAGTCACGTGGTTTCTGCTGGAAAAGTATACAGTTCGGAACTATAATAAAAGGTAAAAAATAAATGCATTCTCTCAGTGCTAAAAGATTTCTATCCACTATTAAATGATTACCATAAAAAAAATTTTTATTTCAATATACGAGTATGACTATTAGTTCTGAAATTTTCTCACCTTAACAATAATTTAACATTCCTTAAAGTAAGCCAAATGTTTCATTATAAGTTGTAAAAAGAAAATTATTTATGCAAATTACGATAAGGATGATCAATTTTGTAAGTAACTCTGTATGATGCTTACGAATTTAATTTTTTTTAAAGAATTATCTAGATATCACTCAGCAAGAAACACTAATTACAATACGTCAAATTACTTTGAAGAAAATTGAATTTTTCTTCTGTAGTTGATGTTATAAAACGCAACCAAAATCAAATGACTTGGTTTTAATTCTAAAATTGTGGGAATAAAAACTGACAGAATATCAAAAAGTAGCATACCGTTTGTGATTTTTTTATTTCGAATTTTCTAGCACTAAAAAAATAAACTTAATAATTCAAAATGGTAAACCATTCTTAAAAAAAAGGTTCGATCTCCAAAAACAACTTTAAATTTTCCCATTGAATGGTATAACAGCTAAATTAGACTACAAAATTTCTTAAACTGTAAGTGGCAGTATATTAACACTACATTATTAAATTTTTATCATCATATACTAAAAAATTACATACTTGAAATATTTTTTAGAATATCAACTAAATCCAATGTGCTTTCAAAAGTATATTTTATTTCTCCTTTATTTTATATCCTTTATAAATTCCGAGAATTTCCACGTCAAAATCTAATATCCTTTATTACACTTTATTTCCAGTATTTTCTGAATGATTTATTATAGCGCAGAGAAAAGCATGGTTTGTATTGGAAAATGATCTTCATATTTGTAGTTTCATATTTAATTGAAGTTAATAACTCCAACTGCCCTCTTTGGAATTTGTCACATTCAGTTATCAAGAAAACCATGTTAGCTGAGTGATGAAATCATTAAAATTGTTTCCCGGTGAGTTATATCAATTTTTGTTCATATTTTGTTTTTTAAATGTCTATACTTTTTTGGTATTACCTTTTCCCCGCATTATATATATATATATATAATATATATATATAAGGGGGAAGGTTTTTAGAGGCTTAAAGAGAGTCCATTAGTACCTCGGATTCTACGGATCTTTGTTTTCTTGCCGGGTTAAATGGTGGTTTTCATTTATGTATTATTCTACGGTTGAAGCAGTATTTTACATCACTTTGTTTATTATGAAGAGATGATATATACAAAGTATGTATGTATTTACAATGTAATTTTTATTTAAGGAACTAGCTATTTCCGATGTGGATGGCATCCAAAATTTATCACATATTGTCCCTGGGTGTTAGAAGACGTTCTACCGTTCGGAGAAGAACATTTCTACCGTTCATTTCAAGATCGAAGCTGCGAGTTAAAGCTCTAAGGGATGAGCGCTGACGAACGAGGAGAGCTGAGTTGATCTGGAGAACTGGGAGAGCAGTGTTGAGCGCAATATGTTCCGTGATTTTGTTCTTAGTAAGAGGGCGGTGCATGAGATGATGCCGATTCGTGGCGCCATCTATCGAGCAAATGAAGACCTAGTTGTACAGTATTATTGAAAATGCAATTAATAAATTTTTAACTAGCCGGAAGATTCAAAACACACACACACATATATATGTGCAAATACTTATAATGTTTCATAACAATATTTATTCTCGATTTTATTTAGCATTTAATATCTAGTAACCAAAATTATTAACAATGAAAAAGGAAAAGAACAAAAAAATATCGTTTTGCGTTTTCTTTTTTCAAAATTTATCATGTAGTTGAAAATGAAGTGTTTTGAAAAATTTTTGTAAACGAATAAACTGTTTAATAGAATTACTAACATTTCAACTTAATTCGGAGAACAAATAGCTTACGAATTTTCAGATAGAAATATTCTCTTTTTACTTTTGAGGCCGCAGGAGCTTAGTAGTCAGTCATAATCACGGTCTCGAGGCTGGCGTTTTTCTTCGAATCGTTAGTTTTAATCTTGATATCATTTAAGACCCAACGTGTTGCCGGAGCTAGTTCACGTTAAATCTGACGAGGCTAAAGGTCCTCCAGTCAACGTTGTGAGGTAGTTTGGAAAGGGAGGTACCAACATAGGTGTTATCCTCATCCTTTGACTGAGGTTGAAAATTACTAGGTCCCTTACCAATAGCCCACGTGTTGCTTCCAATGCGACTTTGATAAAATCAATCACTCAATATTTTTGATTTGATCAAAGCTTTGTTAGTACGATTTTATATTAGGTCTATCGGAGAGTTCTGTCCATTTGTGATGTGAAAAGAAACAATACATTTTTCATCCGTTTATTAATATTTATTGTATAATATATTTTTTGTCGTTACATATGAACTCTTGCTAGCGTGATGGTAATTTTTAAGTACAATTTTTCAAAAATGTTTTGTCTTTAGAGGCGAAGAACTCAAATAATGCTTGGTTGACGCATGCATCAGTTTTGAACTTTTCTTCCTTTTAAAATAGTTTGCAGGGAGATAAAGAAGGGATAGTTAAAGGGTGCTAGGTCTGAGGAGTAGGGTGGATGCGACATAAATTCCCAGCCTGACTCTGTAATTGTTTGACTAATCCTATAAGGCATTGGCGTTATGATACAATGTAATGTGTTTCATGTTGGACCTCTCCCGCCTTTTTTCTATCAGTGCTTTGTTTTAATCATGAATTTGCTGGAAGTATCTCTCCGAATTGGGCTTTTTGTTAAGTTTCAAAAGCTCGAAATACATTGGTTCTTGGATATCTCACCCTATGCATTCTCTTATTCAGTCTCAATCCCAATTTAGAGATGAAAAGGACAGATAGTCCACTGTGATAGCATGCTCTTTTCCTTACGATGGATTCGAAAATAATTCGTTTTTCATCACCAGTTATCATCCGATCCAAAATGGGTTTGTTTTTTTGGCGAGCAAATTGAGATGTGCATATGCCGATTCAATTGAACAAATTTTTCTCTCTAAACTCATGATGCACCCACCTGGAATGTTTATAGAACAATCATAGCAACGACGGAAATTATACTACACAATAAATATTAAATGTACGAAAAATTTCTTATTTTCTTTCACTTCACAAGCGGACAGAACTTTCCGATAGACCTAGTATAATTATGATATAGCTGTATACGTTTTTTCAAAGTTATTCATTCGGTTCTTTTTTGGACACAGTAAATCTGACTGTATCGATTATTTTTATCGGAAGTAGTTACTAACTTCAGAAAATATTTTATTTCTACAGATTAGTTCATACAATTTATTTAAGAATTTTATATGAGTCATGAAACTTGCTTTTCAGAGAGCAAATAAAACGTACGAAATGTTTTTTCGCAGTGTGTTTAGAAATATTTATTGAAAACCTGCGAACTATTTTGCAAATATTATTTTAATTGTAATTCCCCTTCCTCTACAAATGAAGTGATTCTAAACGATTTTGAAAATATTTTTCAATAATTTATTGCTAGTCTAATTCCAGTTATTTCATTTATATTGAATAACAAGAAATCTCATACTTTCACGATCCTAAATAACTTTGGCACACATAGACATTTCGCAAAATTTAAATTTAATCGAAATCTAAAATTAATATTTTATTTTTTTTATATTTATGAATAGAAAATAATAATATGAAGACAGTATATTTCACTTAACGAGAATCTCAGATCCGCCTGAGAAAAGCAACAAAAATATTCCGTTTTGATTTCTCAAAAACGTATTTTACTAAACTTTATCCGAAACTTGTTTGCATACTCCAAAGAATTCAAAGAAGAGAAAAGGAAAAAAAAAACTTGTATGGTCACTTGGGAATTGTATTTCAAAGGGAGAAATAAAATATTCTTTTGGTTTCCAGAGTCAAGAAGCAAGCGAAGAATTCGTTTTGGAAATTTTTTTTCTCCCTGGGAAGTGTGTTTTCGAACACTTGAGAATTTCCCCCCATGTTCTGTATGTGCTTTGTAAAAGATTTAAAATCTAACACACTCAGAAACATTCATTCTATAAAAATTATTCAAGTGAGACTCAATATTGTTGAACATACATTTTGAAATGTATTTTGAGCAATCGCAAATTATTTTATGCATTTCATATTAAAAAACGTTTAAAAATTCCGTTTAAACTAAAATTTAACTTTTAATTTGCTGCTGTCGAAAGTACTTTTAAGCAGTACTTCATATTATGAATGAGGGAACATTGTGTTATTGTGAGCTTGTGACGGGTCTATCAGCGACCTTGTCACTGATAGTCCTCTTGGGGAATTAGCACTTATTTGTATCAGAGGACTTCCTCCGAAGAAGAGAACGGAGATATGCAAATTAAGACTATTGTGTGTATATATAGTGTAGGTTTTCAAGAGAGAGGAAGCGTAGCGGGTAGCAGAGGGCAGAAGGGGGGCAGAGAGCGGATAGACTCCCAGCTGATAGATTTGTAGATGAACTGTTAATAAAGTAAATGTTTTAGAAATGTCGACCCTTCCTTCCCATTCGTCCGACAATGAGTCATTATAAGCTTTAAAGGTAACAAGACATGAGGGGGGATTAGAGAATACTATTATTAAGACTCCTTGATTTTGTGATAAATATTTTTTAAACTATTAGTAGAACTTAGATTATTTAGTAGGTATTATAATAATATTTTGATCATTCTATAGGACAATAACAATATTTTTTTTTCAAAAACTATTGCACAATATGGTTCTATATTTTTAAGCTGTTATTATGAGTACTTATACATATAAATTGAACCTGAATGTTTTTTTCTCTAAGTAATACATAGGTGTGAAGAAATAGTTATGTACATGAAAAAGAGAAAAAAATAAAATTTCTCAAAATTACAAATTTCTATAATTTTTTCAAATAAATATATAGTAATATCATTAAAAATATTGGTTTAATATACTTTACATTTTGTTTTCTATATGAAAATTGAAATATTTTGTATGTTTATGGAATATTATTTTTTTTAAGAAAATGGTACTGAAATGCAAATACATCTGAAAAATATGTCCATATTCAACTCTAAGGGAAAGAAGAAAAAAATTACCAAAAAATACATTTACTGTTCAATAAAATGATTAAAGAATCATTATTAAACACGCACAAAAACCGAAGCATCTCGAGAAAAAAAAATTAAAAAAATATAAATTTCACAAGAAAGAAGAGTCTTCAATTCGATATTTTATTTTCTCCCTCATGTCCTGGTATCCGAAACGTTGGTTACAGACATGTAATGAAGTAGGCGCAACTGTAATTTTCCATCCAAGTAACACTTTGAGGCTGTACTGTATTGCAGACTAATAATAAAAATGACTTGTTTTCAGGACATCACGTTTATTTGCACACATCTTTTTAAACATAAATAAAATACACAATTGTACACAAGCACCATTTTTCATTGTTCGTCTTTACCTCTCGGAACCAAACTCTATTCTATTTTTCATATCCGTTGCCAGTAAATTATCTAAAATCAAAACTATGATCTGGTGTTGCCAAAAAAATATATCTTTATAAAGAATATTGAAAAAGGTATCACTTTAAGTTTAAATCGTTTGCTTTTAAAAGTTGAACAGATAATATCTTAAAAAAAGTATCACATTAGATTAAATCGTTTGCCTTTAAAAGTTGAACAGATAATACCTTAAAAAAGTTTCACATTAAGATTAAATCGTTTGTTTTTAAAAATTGAATATGTTACAAGGCCTTGAAATGAATTTGTTTGAATTGAAATTCCTTACTGTTAAATTAAACGTGACTTATGTAAATAAAATTGGAATCGTTGAAATAGAATGAAAAGAATTGAGGAAACACATACAAAAGATGTAACTATTAAATAACGAGATTGATGCTGCAAAACATTTTATTTGGATGTCATACATATTTGCTTATTATCGACATACATATTTGTTTATTATCGACTTCAATAAATACCTCTCCTCTATTCCTACAACGCTCTATGTGAACCTTCCATTGTTCGAAACAATGTTAGAAGTCTTCTTCTATCAGCTCCTTCAGGATGCGTGCCACTTTCTCTTTCAAAGCTTCAACGGACACGAATATTATTCCTTTTAATGCAGATTTCACCTTAGGAACAAGATAAAATTCGTGTTGCGTAAGATTCAGCGAATAAGGTGGTAGGTCTTACACTGGGATGCTGTACTTGGATAAAAAAAACTCTTGACAAACAATGTAGAGTAATCTGGAGACATAAATAGCCGAATTCTCCAAATGCCATCTTTTTTCTATACCAAATGAATCGGGTTAACCTATAGGTTCTGGGATGGTCGAATTAAACTTTGGTCTAACAAGGAATCAGACTCAGATTTTATTGTTTTTAATTTTTCCGGTGGAGAGTTGTTGGTTAATTAAGCACTGAAGGAACTTTAATTATTATAGAATGAATAATAGAATATTTAGCTGTTATTAAGTTCAGTTTGCGTAGTGTTATATATTTAGGGATAAGGAAAATCACCTGCAATATGGCGTATTGACAAAATCGTTAATCCATCTGACGGACCATTGGGCGGCTTAGTTTTCACTGTTAAGGAATTTAAATGATGTGTTAATCTATGTCGGAAATTATTTTCAATCTTTCCAAAAATCCCCTTGTAAAATTGTTTAGAAATGTCAGCAATAACAAAATGCCTAGGCAATAATCTTTGTATATTAGGTCTTATACCAATTGTTTTTTCGGTACTTTTAAATTTCGCCAGCGCAGAAGATAAAGTCGCCAAAAATGATACAAATGGCGTCGGTTGTATTCAATGTAATTCAATGGTGCATAAACAGTTTTACTGTGAGTTGTCGCCAATTAATTCTGCTTTTCGAGGTTTGAGCCAGTGAAATAGAAGAGTACCATTTCTTTCCATATGTCTGTGTAACAGAATTGTTTGCCGCATACTAAACGAATTTAGAGTCAGGCATACGATTGCTCAACTGCATACGAAATCGGGTATACAAAAGATACTACACCGATATCCATCAAAAGTTTGAGCTTCTATTTGTGTTCCTGAAACTATTACAATCGTCAGCAGTCTCATATCCTGACAATTTAATTAGTTTTTCGAAGAATTAATCTGATTTAGAGCATTACTTAAAAATTTCTTAATGCTTTCATTAATTCTTTCCCAATATGAATTTTAATATTAGAAAATATAAGTTTGAAACATGTACCTTTATTTATAATCACTCTATGGTTTTTGTCCATAGAAATATTTATATTACCTGTGTTCACATGTTAGTATTATTCATTTATATATTTTTATAAAACTTTTAAATCATTCATTATTGTTCGTAAGTCTTTACAATTATTTTAATTATAAACCAATCACTCCATATTTAATTTAATTTAAAAGCTTATATGTATATATTCTACTAGTTATATATAGATTATTTCAACTTTTAATAACCCTTCCCTTTTACAATATAGACTTTTGTTGTGCATATCCATTTATTCATGATCAAATATTGCATTGTGATCATCAAATGATCTCTAATAAATGTTCAAATATAGTTTTCTTTTGGAATTAATAATTGCAGACGCATTTCAATTTATTGCGTTTTGGGAGGAAAATAGTAGAAGCTGTCATCTGTTGAAATGGCATTCCATGGTCATAACAAAGATAATGAATAATGGCAGCCACAAATAAATTTTAGCCTGCAAATGCATAATGGGGAATCAAATAAGGCAGAGAAATAAAGTCATAAATTCTATGGTGAGGCATTTAAAACATATCTAGGTCACACTAACAAAAACAAACCTTTTATAAGTCATATATTAATGAACTGGTGAAAAAGAATGCGCTCCACCTATTTTTGTTGACATTAATGCAAAATTATTTCTATTACACCCTATGCATTTCTTTTGAATGAAATATATTTTTAGAGTTTTTAAAGTAGAAAAATAGAAATAAATATGTGGCACAGTTAAACAAACTTATAGCGTTTTTTTCTTAAATTCATATTGAATACTTCATTGTATTTTTTGTCTTAAATTTTTATTATTTAAATATTTATAACTGAAATCAATGATTCAATTGCACCAGTAAAATGATTAAAATTTATTAAGTGTTTTTGTATTATCAAATACAAACTAGCCTTTTAAAATATTTTTTAATTCGATAGCATTCCTGTTATAAAATGGTCGTAAGAAGTATTAAAAGTTTCACATTCCGCTCCACTTATTTTAAATTTAAACAAACTTTTATTTTTCCAATTATTTTGTAAAAAGACCTTACACTTATAAGGAGTTGTACGTGTGTGATGTAACACACTATGTGAAATAAATTTACCTTCTTTAACTTAACTTTGCATGACTAGGATAAGAGGTTTTAATTTTGAACAATATCATCTCAAATCGTATAAGCAAAAAGAATGTATCACTTTGTATAGACTACATTTTAAAAACAGAATTCATTGCTCGGTGTCTAAAATATATTGCACATCATATTTGTAAATTATTGACATTAACAAATAATTCCATAACCGCTCTCCGTTATAAGCACAGAATCTATTGTAAATTTCATTCTTAAATAATATTGTCATTAAAAGACATTAATGAAGAATCGAAGGAGCGTTTAAGAAACAAAATGTTGTTTGGCCAGTTTTAAGAAATATAAGTTTAAAGAAATTAAGCAAGCTAGCTTTATTTTAACGATAGACTAAATAATATATATAAGAAATTAATGTTAAGTAATGTGTAATTTATAACTGCTTGAAGAGCTTAACTAAAATAACTACATAATTACTGATAAATTATGCACCATAGCTACTTACGTGTATAGAGATCAGAATAAGTTTTAATACCTCAAGACTTTATAAACTGCATTATATTTCTCTTTTTTTCCAAAATATTTTCAACCTTTTAAACCATCTGTAAACAAAAGCTAGATCTAAAAAAAATTTTCTTTGGTTATATTTAATGAATTTATTTAATATAGGAAATTCAGTCTGGAAAAGTAATTGCTTGAGCTATGCATGAGTGCAAAATTTCAACTTAAATGAGATTGTTGAGTGAAAGGCCAATAAATTGTCACTGTTTCAGCATACTACAGTATTACATTTCATTAGAGTTAACGTGTATGCAAAATGTCATCTTAGTCAGATGATAAATGTTGGTTAAAATTTTAGTACAAACTTATTAATAGGATAACCAGGACCCCCAAATCTTCCCTAAGTTTATAATTACTTGAGAATAATACTTGAGACGTATTGTATAGATACGTGTAAGCAAAATATTAGCGTAAACGGATGATAGGAGGATTAAAATTCGAGGAAAACTTTTACGTATATATGAACATAGAGAATAAATCCATGGTACACTGTAAATACATATGAGCGTAGCAAGTTATGTAAAAGCTTTTAAAAATACTGAAATTGTATTGGAAATATTAAAAATTAATTAAAAAAAGATTAAAGAAAATTAAAGTGAAAAAAATTTAAATTCATGAAAAATATTCGAGCGTATCATAAGGGGTTGCTTTTGGCAACCCCTTACAAAACATACTTCAGAAGAAAAAACTTTTTACATTAAGAAGTATTGGATATTGTTGACAATGATAGTAAAAAAAAATAACAGAAATTAATTTCATAAAGAATGGAGCCAAGTTTAACAAAATTATCAAAATTCTCCGACTGAAAAAATGAAAATGCTTTCTGTCATATTCTTCACACAAATTCAAACGAATAGAATTTGTGTGAATTACATCATTTTAAAACTTTTATGAAATTTTTTTTCTTAACTATAAAATCATAATCCGAAATAATGCGATTATAGTAGCTAGGTATCGGCATTTGAAATATCTGAAAACACAAGGAAGTTGCGTTAATCATTTTTAGTGTTTTAAGTCATTATCATGCTTTTCTGAAAGTGAAATGTGTGCCGTTTTCATCATTAAACTAAAAACATGTTCAAAAACTGCTTAAAAACGAGTACGTAAATCCTTTCCTAAACAATGAAAATGAAAAGTATTGACAGGGTTCATGGCGTTCAGAACTGCTTTACAATGAGTATCGACATCTATAAATAGCATCAAAGCAGAGCCCGATTCCTAAAACTAGATGATACGATTATGATAATGCGGGTTTTTTTCAATGCGGACATTTTCGTAAAATCGAATTTTTCGATCATAAAAGGTATTTTCCGATTTCAATTTCCTGTCTCTCAATCGCGAAGACGTCATTCAATGGATGAAAACCCATTTACGTACTTGACTGACAGTTCTTCAATAGAGGACATGAAGGGAATGAAAAATATATGTATAGAACTAGTGAGCATGCCAGAACAAGTGACGAGAGTTCGTGGTAAATGTACTTTTCTATGTAAATGAGCATTGGGATATGTATTGGTATGAGGAAAGTTTAAACTTAATTGTCTTCACTACAGAACGGCTACTGTGGTCGGAACGGCTATTATTAACGAAATGCGGGAAGAATGTTCCTGGTGGTTATGCTCAAATGATTGAGGTGATGGTGAAGAAAATCTCAGTCACTAAATGTCACAAAGTCGCCAAATTTCGCGATAACTCTGGTGGGCCTAGATAATATGAAAATTTTCTAGAGCAACTCTTAAGAATGTATAAGCTTTCGCCACCATGTGTATCAATTAGAATAGAGGGACGAGTGTATGTGCCTAAAGTTGTATAGTGTGTACATCTTTTGAAGTAATGCATTCAACTGTATGAACTGCGAAGTAGTGTATTTATTGATTTATATATTTCTATAAGAAGGAACAAACCAAAATAAGAACATTCAGATTAGAAAAAAGGTTAAAAATTTACAATTCGCCTTGATTAAAACTAATACAGAACGGCTACTGTGGCCGGAAAGGTAAATTTCGCGATAACTCTGGAGAGCCTAGATAATATGAGAATTTTCTGGGGGAATTCTTAAGAATGTGTATACTTTCGCCACTATGTGTATCAATTACAGTGGGGGGGAGTGTTTGTGTCTAAAGCGGTATTGTGTTTACATTTTTTAAAATGATGCGTTCAACTGTGAGAACTTTGAAATAGTGAAGTTATGGATTTATATATTTGTGTAAATTATTTACCATTCACTGAAAGTTTATGGTATTTTCTAAAAAGTCTTAGAATAAACATTTTAGGTTATTCCGAAGCAAACCTGCTCTTTAAATGCGAGGATCTTACTTACGTTTGAAAACTGACAAACCATGGAACAATATTAATATTTAAATATGCACTAGTTACACGTTCATGTTCATAATATCATATTTTATTACTTTCTAGATAAAAGTATTTTTTCGCCCTTATTGTTTTTGAAGAAGTGATAGTAGTATCAATTTATAAAATTTTTATATACCTTTTCTGTACGTAAAATTATTTATATACCTATTATTATTGGTATAATATTTTTATAAACCAATAATAATAGGGATATTTTTTTACATACCTATTATTATTTTTTATATACCTTTTATGCTAAAAAATTTTTTTTCATGAGGGATATATGGAATTACTCGTAAATAGTGGTTGGTTTTTGATGTTTTAAAATATGTGTATACTCAAAAATTACCGTCTTCATGAAAACCTTTGAAGTTTTCTTGATAGTTTTTATTAAAACGCACATATTTACGATATCAAAAATGGTTTGCATTTGTTTCTAAGATAATCAGCTCAAGCATTAATATAAGAATATATTTTTTTAAGAAACATTAAAATCTTTATTTGTATTTTCTGGGAAACTGCGATTTTATTCTTTTTTATTATGAAAATTCTCATACCTTCCTGATATTCTTATATTCTTCTCATTTTTTCATATATGTGCTTTATATTTGGAAATTGCCAAAAGAAATCATTTAATATTAAGAAAAATTCTCTTTTTAATCGGATTCTTTAGTTAAAAAAGTTTTATATGTGACACGTGCATTATTAATCTGTATTCATTCTAAATTCCAAGAATAAGATCTCTGGAGTTGAAAAAACACACAAATCAAATCTGCAGAATTCAAAACATTATCAATATCAATTTTGAATGAACTGGAATTCTACAATTTGATTTACTAAATTTGCTATGACCGAGAAGTTCGCAGTCCCTATGGCACGCGCTGATTTTAGTGATTCGAGAAAAAAATAGGAAATCGAGATTAATTGTATATTTCTAAGTTGAATCTTTTAAACCTATATTCTATAGTACTTCGTTATTCTTAATCTACTTTAGTTGCGACAGGGATTGAATGAACTTGAAATGAAACTTTGGAGTAGGATGTCATTAAAGATATAAGCTGCCTGATTGCCAGAAAGGAGAGAGAATACACAAATGAAAAGGGAGACATATCTCGATCCGTTTTTTAATTAAGGTTTCAATATTGGTTATCAGCAAAGTAAATGACGAAAACAAAATGTGCATGCGTGAAGTTTTATTTCTTAGACAGATTTCATCTTACGGAAAACATTGCTATCGGAAATTTGTTTCATCACATAGCTAAATTTTTAAATGTTAATTTTGATGATCAAATATAAATGAGGAAATTTCACATCCTTCATTTACATTCACTAACTCACTCATTCACATACGCTCAAACGCAAGTTCATTACAATTTCTTTAGATTCTGAAAAACTATGCTATTATAGCGAAATTCTGTTATGTAAAACAGATGACTCATCCGAATTAAGTATTTTTTGAAGAGATTTTTAGCAGCAAGTTATTTCTACTTTGTATGTAATTAAATATAATACCAAGTTACCATTTCGAATAATCATGCAAATTGTGCGCTAGATTAATAAAACGTATTTTATATTTAAATAATGGAGCAATAGTAACTGAGGAAATAAATTTTAAGGCCTTAGTTATATGTATCAAATTTTTAATTTTACATCTATAATTTAAATTATATTTAAAAAAATAAGTAACATTTCTTAGCAAATAGTATTATTTAACTCATGTGGATTATTGTTATTGTTATTATAATAACGAACAACAAAATTAATAGAAGAAGTACTTAAAATTTTTTTAAGAAGGGAAATTTTTTAGGATGGTGACTTTCAATATTTTATAGAAACATAGAACAAAGTAAATTACTACAAATGTAGTTTAAACATTTTTAAGGAATATATAAAAAATGCATAATATCCAGTACATCATATGAATACTAGAAAAACGGAATAATTTTTTTTTAATCATTACAAACAATGGTGCATTTTCAATTACAAATGTATTCATATTTAAAAACAGGAAAGTAAAATTATAGTAAACACAGATATTTTATTAATAAACTTTTATTATAATTATATATATATATAGATATATATAGCAAAAATTTAAGAGACGGAAAATTAGTAGCGTTAGTTTTTATTTATTGACTATAGTTTTTCTCCGTTTTTAAAAATTAAATATTTTTAATACAAAAACTTATCTGTATCTACTATTTTAGAGGAAGGAGGGAATAATTTTTAGTAAATACTTTATATTTAGAAATAGTTCTAACAAATTACATTATATTTACAAAGAAAATTAGTCCGAAGGATATTCAGTTTGTAATATTATTATACACACAAAATCATTCAATCATATCTAATTTCGTGTTCAACACATTTTTTTATTATTAAATTTAAAAACTATACTTAGAATCAACAACTTCAATTTTAAAAAATATTTTTATCAAAAATATTTGAGAAAATAATTAATTAAACATTTACTAAATTTGTTCTAAATTTTAATTTCAGAAAATATTAATTGTAAGAGAAATCTAAAGACTGTGAATCAAACCACAACAGATATATCGACAATGCGTTTAATAGCAATGACGGAAAATGATGATAATAAGGCTATGTACTTGTCTTCAGTCAATTTTTGAAGTAATGTAGACTTTTGAGATTTGTATTTTTCATATTCTTTACTGACTGTCATTATGTTAACGAATTGTTTCTCTAGGTTATATTTTATTTATTAAAATTTAATATAATGCACTTCTACGTATATTATTATAATTTAAAATGCATTGTAATACAATTTTACTACATTTTTTTGTCAAAAAATTTCTGCTTGAAAAATAATTGTCAATGGAGCATCTTTAGCAGTAATACGTATACTTAAAAGTAATTACTGTATTTAATTAGTGAACATTTTTAATTCTTATGATTTATATCAACATAATTATTTTTCCTTTTCAAATGAGAAGAAAATGTTCATTAGCTCTACTAGATTGGAAATGCTGAGAAGAAATACATTTGAGTCTAGTTTAGTACTGTCTTCAATTACGCTATAATATTAGGAATAAAATTGAAAGTATAGATAATGAACGGATACTAGTTTGATTTTTATTCAGATTTTCTACTATAATCAAATGCGAAAAAACCAATGTATTTAAATGCATAAAATATACTACATTATTTAACAAAAATTAAATACTTTATTTTTTATAATTCAGCAAGTTTATATAACACACACTTGAATAATATTAGAATGAAATCAAATGGAGATTCGAAATGATATATATATATATATATATATATATATATATATATATATATATATATATATATATATATATATATTTAAATGAATCTTAACTTTAAAAAAATTTTGATAAACATATTTCTTTTCAGAATATCAGTTTAATTCTATAATTAAAAGATAAATTAGTATAATTTCAATGGTAAGCGAATTAATATAGAAAAGTACATGCATTTGATATTTCTTGAATTTAAAAAGGAAAACAAGATAAAGGATCCTATATAAATGTTAAATACAAAAAGTTCTGACTTAATAATTCCATAATCGAGTGAAAAAATTTGATTTAGGAAGATAGTTGCTTACGAAAAATTTGTAGCTATTTGAAGAAAATGGAGATTTAACATTGAAAATCTTAGAAAATGGCTTACAATGCTCTATATCAATGATTATTTAACAATTTTGTCACAGATCAGAAATACTAAAACAAAAAGTACTCCATTTATAATTTAAATGACTATGTGTGTGTGTGTGTGTGTGTGTGTGTGTGTAATAAATATAAATAAAATAATAAGATACTCTGCTGGCCACACAAAATGCAACACCCAGAAAGACCAGAGATATCACAGCGAAATTTATTAGGCAGATAACATGCTGTACGAAGATCAAACGATTAACATTACAGCCTCTTGGGAAATGTGGATGATGACAAAGTCAGTAGTTAGTGTAGCTGCCATTGTTGGCTATAACCGCTGCCACACGCCTCGGCATAGAATCAAAGAGGCTTTGGATGTATCCTTGGGTTACAGCAGTCCATGCGGCTTCTACACATTGCCAAAGTTGATCTGGTGAAGCAGCGGTTGGTGTGTCCCGGGCCAGTCATTGTGCAAGCATGGACCACACGTTTTCGATTGGTGATAGATTGGCGAGAAGTGGTGCAACGAGGTGGATGCAATCGGCTCCGTCGATCCTCGTTCCCTCCTGCATCCAGCGATCATAGATCCGCATCACAGTTGCTTGGTTTCGTCCAACACGTTGACCAATTTTTCTGAAGGATAATCAGTAATCCCTATTCTTCCTCGGTCGAATTCAGAAACTTGGTCAAAAGACGCTCGATGTCATCCACGAGGCATAGGTAAACAGCTTACCCCCCAAAAAAATGCACGAAAAAGCAATTGCCGTTCTTTAAATCTTCAATCTATTCTCCCCTCATATAGTGCTTGCGAATGACGCTACGGCTGGACGTGATGTGCGTCTGCGCTGCAATGCTAATGATTTGAATAGCTCATCGTTGCAAACGCATGATGTAAATTTCACATGGTTTGCATGCTTCCTTCAGGGTGTTGCATTTTTTTGTGGCCATCAGTGTATATCAATTTTCTTAAAATTTATAAATGAAATTAATAATTGGTATTTATGAAAATTACCAGATTGTTTGCAGTTAAATTTTTAGACAACAGTAGAAAAATGGCATATATTTTTTTATAAAGCAAATATATACACTCATTGCCCGAAGAAGTTGTGCACCAAGAAATGGTTTTCAGAATTAAACGAATAAGTACAACGTTGATGTAAGCAAGTGAACACGAAATTAAAGCAAAAGGATCATTTATTGCAAGAAGAATCACAAATGAATGGAGATTTTAGTACCACCTCTAGCATGAAGGTGTGACGCAACATGGTCGGACATTGAGGCATACATATCCCGTATGAAGTCCTGCGATATCTCGTTCCACAGTTGCTGTAAACGCACCTTTAATTCGAACCAAACTCGTAGGGTGTCCAACTTGCCATCCTAAATGATACCAGATATGCTCTATCTGTGACAACTGTGGGGATTCAGAGGGTCAAGAAAGAGTGGAAATGTAGTGCAAGTACTCCTTTGAAACCCTTGTTGCGTGTGGGCGAAGATTGTCCTGTTGAAAAAGGGCTCCTAGGAGTCGTAGCGTGAGTGGCCACATATGTGGCTGGAGAACGTCCGGACCGTATCTCTAAGCTGTCATGGTGCCATTTAATATTAGGGGCGTTGGCATCCCATTCCACCACCCGAGTTGTGGGAACGGTGTGCCACAGTACAGGTAAGGCAAGATTACCCACGGTACCTCCGCACACGTACACGATTGTCATTACTGCCTAAATTGAATCTGAATTCATCACTAAAGACGACCTGATTCCATTTGGTTGCCGTCCAATCCCTTCGAACGTAACGCCACTTAAAACGGAGGCGAAAGTGAGTGGGTGTCAATGGCCATACACGGAACGATCGCAGCGATAGCAACTGTCCTTCATCCAGGCTCCTTGCGATGGTATGGGCTGACACAGAGGCCCGTAGTGAAAGTTCTATCTGTGTATGGATGGTGTACAATGAGACAGTTGATACTGTGAGTGTGTGTCGTATGATTTTTCTGTCTTCTCGACTATTGGATTGTCGAGTGCGTACTATGCTTAGTAGCCGATTGCCAGACCTCTCTCTTGCCCAATGGTTCCAACGCTCCTCACAGTAAAGTCAGAACGGCCTAGATGGCGAGCTACTCTCCGTGCTGAACATCCAGTTTCGATTATCTGACAGCTGCTCATATTGTCTCCGACGGCGGTGTGATGTCATCTCTAGTTAAATAGCGTCCCTCTGCAACAAATTAAATACACACAAACAAACTCTGTTTACCTGTTTTATAATCCAAGGAGAACGAAATTCAACGCCCTATTTTGGCATTACGCAATGCGTAATCAGGCTTTATTTCTAATCATTTATATATCTGCCTGACACGTACTTTCATGCCAAGTTTCGTAACAATCCCACTCTTACTTGTAATTTAGCAAATATTTATGGCAATGAGTATACACACACACAATATATATATATATATATTGTAACGAATTTCACTGTTGGGTTCAGGGATTGAATAGACTTTAATCAGGACAGCGATAAAACAGTTTTTTATTATCAGCCCAATCAAGAATACAATGTTCAGAAAGGCATAAGAACAGCCGAAGTCACAGTAATACAACACAACAGTAACACAACGAAATGTTCTGATACAGCGGGGAATAAACCAAATTCAAAGCGGTAGGCTTTCGTACTCTCTTCGGCATAAATCACAACGGAATTACCCGTAAAGTAACAGAGGCTCCGAGCGCGTCTGCGCTTCAAGAAAATCGAACAACAACTCTATGTTGCATTTCAGTAAGCCTTATGTAGACACGGCGAAAGTGGTAGAACATTCCAGAAAGTAGGAGAACCGGAACCGGAAGTCGTCAAATATCGCCGATCGCCACATTTGGCGACAAAATAAGTTGCCAAAACTGTCGCCAAACGATATCTTGCCAAGTTAGCGAGATACACAAAGAGCCCCATGTTATTTACAAGGTCTCATAGCAATTGATCTAATTCACATGTTTACATGCAATAAACGTTAATCCTGTCCTATTTTTCAAGCAGAATAGTAATTTTGACATAATTTAACATTATAAACACGTTTTAAATACCAAAATCGTAACATTATATATATATATATATATATATATATATATATATATATATATATATATATGATGATTTAACTTTAATTTATTAATTTCTCTTAATAATAATTTAACTATGTATTCTATCTCATTCCCTAATTCAAAAGTAAGAAGTTCATTCTTATTTCCTGATCCCCTTCTAAATTATCTTTTTATTTATTAGATCACGAGCTAATAAAACTGATTAAATTCGCGTTCCCACGATTATAAATCTGTCAAAACAATCCTTTCAGACTCCCTGTCTATTTCCCCAGGAACCCTAATCCTGTACCACGCGTTTTCATGACTTTTTCTTATGATTTTCCCCATTATATAATGGGATACTCTGAAAATTAGAGCACTTCTTATCATCTCGCCATGTAACATGTACTGTGGTTAAACCGCTGAAAAAATTGCTTTTTTTTCTTCGGCCAGGCCGGCCGACATTGGGCAGCGTCTTCATAATGAACAACAAATAAAATCACCTCCATGAATTTGAATATGACTTGCGTTCGTCATTGAGTAAAAACTGATTTCAACTACAGCATGATTTAATGTCCGCAAGTAAATTCATTTCATATATATATACAAAGAAAGAGAAATTGGAAGTTACACACATTACCAAAATATTAAGAAAGAGAATCTAGTTGAATATAAACTAGAAAAGATCAGAAAACCACAAAATATACAATGTACAAAAATAAGAATGAAAAAAAAAATTGGGAGCAAATGGGTAAAATATACAAAAAAAAGAAAATGAAATGGAATAGTTATAAATTCTTAGTTATAAATGTTACTGAAACAGGCTTAAGACAAATTTGAGGTTCAAAATCGTTTTACAGGCTCAATATTAACCAACATAAAAATGTTATAGAAAATATGGAACCACCATAAAATATTCCAAAAAGCAAATGAACAGGAATAGAAACCAAAACATATAAGTTTAAAAAGAAACCCACACATGAATTAAAACAAAAAAAAAATAAGAAGAAGAAAGAACAAACCAAGATAAGAACATTCAAATTAGAAAAAGGTTAAAATTTACAATTCACCTTCATTAAAACTAATAAAGCATTGCCAAATATAGTAAGAAATAATCTTATCGCAAAAAATAAAATTTTAAAATGTATAGGTCTAGCAATAAATGAAAAAAAAATTAACACAAAATAAAAGAAAGAAAGTATTTAAAAGTTAAAAAAAGTCATATAAACTTATAAGCTTATTTTATAGCATAGAAGCAAAAACTGAAACTTAATATTATAATATTTTAAGCATTTCTGAAAAAAATTAATACGAAAATTAGCATCCAACTCCCCTATATATATATATATATATATATATATGAAAATAATTAGTAATTGAAATATCTCGCCATTCAATTTTTCTTCTTTGCTTATTGTTTCTTTTCTTTGAATTACAACTTGAATTTTGGAGTAATTCAATTTTACCCTACAAGATGCATTGGGGGAGGGTTGGTACCATAAAACTCGTTTAACCCCTCAATTCAGTCTCCAGTCTGAATATGCATGTTTTGTTTTGTTGGGTATTCGAATTATTCAATTTATTCTTTGGTTCAAGTTAATTTCAAATTTAATTCAAATTTTATCCATCTCTTAGTTTCAAATTTGATTCAGTTTCAACTTTTTTACTTAGTTCTATAAATGTTTTTTTGTTGATTTTGGTTTTTAATTGTTCCCTTCCTTTTGTGTTTTTAATGATAAATTATTTGCTTTATCTTATATATATATATATATATATATATATATATATATATATAGTGAGTTTTGATGTTAATATACTTAGCTAAATGTACATTGCTTTATTATTTTCTTAAGTATTATACACAGATTTATTTGCAAATTACAACGAGCATTATTTAAAGTAATTGTCATGAACTTAAAATTCTTTAATAAACATGCGACTGTTATACCTTAATGAATATTATTCATTTATGTGAAAGCAAATAATAAATAATTCAACCACACGTTTATAAAAGCGAATTGAAAAGTCAATGAATCTAAATTTGAAAGCAGCTACTTTGAACAGTATTTCCTCATTAATATCATTCCTTCAAAATCTTACTTTAAACAAAAGGGTCTTAGTAAAATTACGAATATCTACGAGAAATGCTATTCAATAGATGTGTTGAAAATCAATGAAAAACACGTTTTTAAGTGAATATTTGCATACGTAGTATTAAAAACTTTTTTCAGGTTATTTTCTTCTAAAAAAAATATTTCATTGATTCGAAATCATTTGATTTATTATTCATTATGTGTCTCAATTAGTTACGTGAAAAATATCACTTCATATTACTTCATTCAGTGATTTTAGGAAAAAAGTGTTTGGTAGAAAAAATTTAAATTTTATTAATATGTATAAGAATGCTATGTTTTTTTCTTTTTTTTTGGGGGGGGATCGTTTAATTATTTCCAAGTGTGTATTTTTACCTTCTAAGCAATATGGATGTCAACAAAGAACATGAAATGCAGACTATATAATCTACATCGCATGTTTCCTTTCTAAAATCATTTTAAAAGGCATATCAATCCTGAGCAAAATTAATAATGATAATACCATTTTAAAATTATTAATAAATATATATAGGTATTATTGATAAATTCATATATGTTTCGCAGGAGGGAGGAGAAAAGCTTACTAATAGTCTGAAAAGAAAGAAAATAGTACGAAAAATGAGGGTACTCGTAAAAACGAGAAATAAGATAACATCATACTGCATTTTTAAATTACATTATTTCATTCTTTTGAAATAAACAATTCTTCTCTTTCGATAAAAAAAAAAAATCTTATACCTACAGCATAGGTTTGTAAATATTACAATACACAATTGCTAAAAAATCTAACGAAAGAAGATTTGTTTCAACATACTGAATCAAAAAAGTACTCGATAAAAGATTAATGATGCATAATGGACAAAAGAAAAACGCAATTATTTAAAAGAGCAATTTCGCTTCTCTGACTCTGCGAGGAATTTACCTGGCAATGTGTGGACCCAATTTTCGATGCGGGACTGTGACAGTAATTTGCTCTGTGTTTTAATCTTATTTAGAGCAAGCTCATAAATAATTATTAGTTTGCTCTTTCAGCGGCGGAAACTAAGTTTGGTCGCCTCATGTCATCCCAGACGAAAGAATCTACCAACTCCCAATTATACAACGGAACTGAGCTAGTGAAGGTATTTTCTTACTCCGGTGCAAGGTTTCACTTCGCTCCAAAATACTAGTTATATTTCTGACCAACTTTGTCAGACGGCAGCATCGCATTAAGTAGGTAGGAAAAAGATCCGCCTCAAATAAGATTCAAATGAAATATTGAATACGTCATCTGTGCAGTTTTTAGTGTCTGCTTAACAATGCGACGAAAGACGCCCATCGTCGCATTATCTCGCCAGATATATCTATAGCTGAATTAATTTTCTTGCTGGACTGAGTGTTTCATTTTGTTTAAATATTTACATTCGTTAGGAGAGCGATGAAAGGAGGTGGTGATACAGGTACACCCCTCTCCTAACTTCCACACCACGCCAAGGAGGACTTTGGGTCCCGACAGATTTAACGTCGCATCAACCCCGGCTACACGGTGGATCTTTAGTGGCTAAGGATCGAATCTGCGACTGAACGAAAACAGCCGAACGCGAATTCGAAACCATGACCACTAAGCTACTACGGACACCTATATATCGAGAAGAAATAACATTAAGTAAAGTCTATTAATTATATTGCGCCTTTAAATAAATGTGGAATGGGAACAAACTTTAGAATTCGTTCTTCTTGTTATATGTTACGCCATTTAAAGAAAATAATACATTATTTCAATAATCGTAATTTTATAGTTGTAGTAGTTTTCGTCATCGCGAAAGTTTAATTTCTAGATAATCCAATAATTATCAAAGATGACTCAATTCAAAGTATTAAAAAAGAACTTTAGATTACTTTGAATACAATATTTAAATAACATATTGATCAATAACTCCCGAGACTAACCCAGAGATGGCGCTCGTAGTAAACCAGTAACCAGGTCTTTCTAGAGTACTAACCTTTGCTTGAAACGTGTCAAAATTTTAAGTCGATCGGACCAGGAAAAAGGTTTTTTGAAGTTAAGTGAAAAAGGTTTTTTCCAAGTGGGTGCCGCGATTGCTTTCGATGGAACAAAAACAGCGACGAGTCGATGATTCAGAAAGCTGTTTATCGCTATTTACTCGCAACAAAAAAGATTTCTTGCGAAAAAAAAAAAAAAAATTTTTTTTTTTGTAAAAAAAAAAAAAAAAAGATTTGGAAAAGCGTTGGAACGATTGTATCACCCTAAAAGGTGATTAACAAAAGGTGTTATGTTGATGAATAAAAAAAAAATTTTGCAAAAAAATGTTGTTTTCAATGTTAGACTCGGGAGTTATTGATCGATGTGTTAACGAGGATAAGTAAGGTTTTCCGTAAATACAATTTTTTGTTGATGGAATGAAACAAAATTTATCGCTAATAAGTCTCTCTATTTAGGTATAGACTAATAGATCTCTATTTCTTTATGGGATTTATAACTCTTTTTTTCCTTAAAAAATTTTAGATACTTTAAACAGTTTTGACGATAAATAAAATATATTATAAGCTACTAATTAAAATTTTATCCGGTTTTTATTCAAATTTTGTCATACGAAACTATACATGCAACGTTCAATTGGATATTTAGTTAAAGATACAATATTCCAATTCGTTTCAAATTTTGAATTTTTGAAACCAGTGTAATGAATCTTCAAATATTGTAGATTTAAAAGCATTCTCCATTTTAAAAAAAAATTAAAACTTTTATTCAAAATAACTCTTAAAAGCACTTTAAGGTTTTTATCAATAATTACAATTTTCCACATGAAGGAAAAATAGTCTGTAAGTAATCATGAGCACATATCATCTCATTTCAAAACAAGTTAATAAAACAATTTCTAGCTTTTATTAATTTGATATCTATAATCAGCTTTGTAATCACATTTTTTTTTATTTCCTTGTATTAAATACAACTATAATAGACCAAAAATTAACTTTCTATTTTAAGAAAATGTCGAAAAGTAAATGTTAAATAATGTCATTGTACAGTATGGGGTTTCTATTACGTGTCTCCCTTCTATTAACATTTTGGGGACATATTGTAATGTTGGTTAAAATCAAAAAAAAAATTTAATTAATGAAACGTAACTTACATAGTTTGAATTAGAGTTACTGAAACGTAATTAATAGAACTGGAAAAAGATGCTTGTATGAGCTGTGAAAGCTTATGTATTAGTTCGTGATAAAGATAGTGAGCTGAAGTTATCAAGTGAAACTCTTGAATCAGACCTATTTTTAATAAGGAGCTTTAGAAGTAGATCCATGTGGGATAAAAAAAGGATTCAAACCCTCATCTGCAAATAGTCAAAGGACTCGAAATCGATTGGTACATATGGGTTGTACAAATAAGCATCGAACAATTTTAGCGAAATTTTTGAAGTATTATCTTTTCATGATGAAGAAATCACGTACGAAAAGAAATTATTTTCGTTCACATGAAAAATTCTTGGAAGAAACTTCGGTGATGTTATATCATGGGCCTTTTCGCACTTACCCATTTATCCAACACTTTAGGAACTTTTGTGAAATTGTTTAAATACAATATTTCTACCAATAAATGAAACGCTACTTGAGTAGATTAGATTATAATTAATGAAATATAATGAATAGAACTAAGAAAATTTATATATGAGCAGTGAAGCTTTTAATATGAGGGTTTATAGTCTAGTGAATGACAGAGATATTGAGCTGAATTTATCATGTGAAACATGGATATTTGATCTGCTTTTGAAGTGGTTCTAGATAGGATTTACAAAGAGTCAAGAAGTCAGACCCTCATCTTCAATTATTTTAAGGATTCTATTCAATTGGTTTGGTTAGGAAAAGATTATTTTATTCTTCAATCATGAGATCAGACACGAAAAGGAATTATTATCACAGATATAATGTGTGTTAGGGATTAAATGTTGATATTATTCGTTAATCTAAATAAAATAACATAACAATCCTCAATATATATTTTTCTACTCATGTGACCATGTTGATTCATGATTCTTACACATGAAAGTATTTACGGGGCGTTGCAATTGCAATTTTTCCCCCTAAAATAAAATGATGCATGTTTTCTAAAAAACGAAATGAAAAATTACGAGTAAACTGAAAATGAATTTATACGTTAGTAAAATAGTTTGTCTGCTATTTAAATAACCAAGTGGAAAGGAAAATTACAGGAATAAATATGTCAAAATTTAAATTTAATTCCTTAAAAGTTGTGTTTATACTTATCTTGTTTTTACTCTTAATTAATTGAAATATGTTCATAACCAGCTAAGAAAGTTCTTGCTGAGTATTAAATCCACAGGTGACCATTAAAAATACTATACAATGAAGATGGCATAGAACACATTAAATTTGCATGAAACGTACAGCATGCGAAGCTATGCAAATCATTAGCATTTCTGGGCATTGGAAAAATGAAAGGTAAGAGTAACACCATTTAAAGATATCGTATTTGAATGGTGTTTGTGTAAAAATGGTGTTATGCATCGTGTAAATGGAGGGGAGGGGCTCCTATTAGCCCGTTCAAGAAATTCCCGAGCCTGTATCGTGGCCTACAAGGACTGCGGTTTACCATTTCGTGATATTGCTGCTGGATTTTGGTCGTGATTCCATGACTTTCATGCGAATGACGAATTGATTTGTCCAGGAGGGCCATGATCTCAGCTGCCTCCAGCTATTAACATCTGAGAATACACATATGTTGTCCGCACCCCCATACAGAATCTTACGTTCCCCTTTACGTATTCCAAGTCAGGAACATGGCTCGTTGGCAGTATGACAAGTGTTTGCAAGACCAATGCTATTGCGTCTGCAGCACCACAGATTGTCTGCAAGGAAACTATTGTTGGGCTTCCTTTGACACAGCAGAACAGACATGGGCGCTTACAGTAATTATATCAACTACGATCATAAACACAGAAGTGGTATCACGTAGACTTTACTGATTAATCCTGGTTCTGTGTACAGAATCATGGTGGACGTATTCTTTTGTGGAGTAGCCTTCGATAACTAATCCTTTCAGTTGGCATTCCTCCTCATCATAGGGATCTAGCCCTTGGAGAAATGGTACAGGATGTTATAGGATACATATCTCAACCGCATCGCGGGAGTATAGTTGATAGTGGGAACATAGAGTTACTAATACTTTGTACAGTATCCATTATATTTCATTCGTGTTAAGATCCGGGGTTGTCTCTGATTTTGAGACTTCAAGGACACTACTTTTCAAAAGGACAATGCACCACTGCATATTCCTCGTGCTGTTCTAATCTCTCTGTATACGGTGTCCGAATGTTGTTTTTGACCAGCTGTTCTCTAGATATATCACCAATTGAAAACGTCTAGTTATATGTGTTTCAGAGAGAATGGCACGTCACGGCTCCCTAGTCACTGCGATTAAGGAGCTCTGCTATAAAGTTGAAACCACGCGGAATAATATATTCGTATGGAAAAACAAACTCGGTTTGACTCAAAGGCCTAAAGGATAAATTGCTACCACACATGGTAGCACCGAGTACTGAATTCTGCACGCTGTGTTTCCCAAATAACCTGTAAATTTAATCATGTTTTCCTCCCATTATACTGTAAATGTACAAAACATCGGATTCGGCTATTTACTTTTCTTCCTTGTGTAGTATTTTTAATTGTCAGTTGAGTACATTAGGATTCCATTTCATTAATTAAATTAAATTTAATGTTTTTAATAATGTTAACATCCCCACGTGTTTTCAATACAGATGACATTTCTTTTAATAATTTCAAATCAGGCAATCATGATTCATTTTCTATCCATTATTTCATTTAAACTTAAATAAAATATATGTTTTTGAAATACTTGAAGTTTTTTTTCCATATAATTAGAGGACATTTCCCAGCATTTGGTAAGATATTATCTATTCAGGTTTTTAATTTATTTTCAAAGGGTATTATAATTTTTTAATATTTCATCTGTTGACTAAATTTTGTATTTTTACTTACATTTCTGATTATTTTTATAGGCTTTTGTGTCAACTGATACATAAGTTCAGGTTTCATTAAGTTTCTTTACCAACTTTATTCAGTTACGTTTTATTTAAATTAACTGCCGAAACATTTTCTATTTCTGAAAATGGACTTGGTTTAGCAGATATTTCCTAAACATGTCAATGTTTTGGCTGCATTACTTACAGTAGACGTAAAGTAATAAATTAATTAAAATGAAAACATTTTTATACACCAAGTAATTTCTTTGCAGGATATACGTAGTCAAGGGTGTGTAAAAAGCATCTTATTAATTAAAAGGACATTCTATGAAATAACAATTCATATTATAGCTTCGGTTGGATTCTCTCAGAAAAGGGTGTCTGAAGTAACCGAATGGTCAAGGTCGAGAGCTCATGGT
The DNA here is from genome assembly GCA_019974015.1 of Nephila pilipes. Lineage (NCBI taxonomy): Eukaryota > Metazoa > Arthropoda > Arachnida > Araneae > Nephilidae > Nephila > Nephila pilipes. The sequence continues at coordinate 60,158 of BMAW01018317.1, read as the reverse complement.
CTGCGTCATTTCCGTCGAGTCAAATAGTGAGTTAGAGTCTGATGCCACAGAAGACCTACCGTATTGTGGTGAGGATACACATTAAATCTGTCGAGGTCCCAAGTCTTTCCATTGGCATGATATGGAAGTTTGGAGAAGGAGGTGCCTTCTCATGTGTCGACCTCGTCACTTAACCGAGGTTTAAAATTGCTAGGTCCATCGCCAATATCCCTTGTGTTCCTTTTTAGTGCGACGTTAATGATCAATCAATCTCTCAGAAAACGACTGCAGCCTTTTTATGAGAGTCCTTTTTAAGTGATTGACAGGAATAAAAAAACATTCCAGGTCTGAAAAAATGGTAAATAACTCACAGTAAATATTGACCATGGGAAACTTGCCTATGGCTGAGTACAGCTCATCCGCGACCAATGGGCAGGAATGAACTCGTCTTTTCTCATCGCAATCCTCAACACCACTGGAGAATCTAACAGTGAAAAATTCAGCAAAGCCAAGCTCTGGACAACTTAAACAGAAATTGTAACCTTTCTCTGGAAGATGAGTACCGAGAAAATAAATATTGAAGTTTTACTTCTCTTATATTCTATTTCAATAGATCAGACATAATTAAAATACTGAACAATGGCTTTAATTTTTGGGAACAGATTTAATACAATTTAATTAAGTTATTTACTTTTCATTGTTTCTTTGATAATTTGTTTCTAACTTTCCCAAAACAATTACATCTATATCATTGTTAAAACAACTACTGTTTTATTTATGTATGCAACACTTGTTATGAACTCTTTTAAATTTTAGAAGTTATAAAATAAGAAGAGGAATTGGAAAAATTCTGTAAATGATCACTTATACGACATTTCTTTATAGTATTACCGTTATGATTCTAATTTAAAAGGATGAAAGAAATCAAAATGTAATCACCGATGAAATTTATGTTGTTAAATTAAAATATTTTTTCACTTCTGCTATGAAAATAACATCTCTCATCAATTCTGTGAGTAGATTTACATAAATTCTAACTATATGGGCGTATGATTGTTAGGCACTTTTTTAATGCATGTAATAATATTTGGATCGTAAGCCTCCAAATAGTTCGGTTCTTCCAATATTCTGCTTGCTGTAATACGTGTATATCAATCCATGAAATAGAAAAATTCGAGATTTTTACTCATATAGAGGAACACTATTGCTGCTGTTGCATCATTATTATCGACAAACGTTTAAAACAAATAAAGCCAAGAAATTGAGGCTGAAAAAGTTTGAAACATAACGAATAACAATAATTGTTGGCGATTAGCATTTAATAAATAAAATGTTACTTGATATTACAATTTTCTTCTTCATTAGATTCTAAATATGAGCCTCTTCATGAAAAATATTATTATTGTATATTGAAAGAGCCGCTTTCCATCAAGTCAATTTCTCTGCCAAAAATGTCTTTTACGGAAGTTGTTAGACATTTTTTAAATGTTTTGATTATCAAGTAGGGAGAAAATTGTTTAGAATGAAAAAAATGGTGTTTAAACAGGTGAAAATGTTTGATTTTGATCATCGAATTGTTATCATTTAAGCTTTACGTCGATAATTCGAAGCTTAAACACTTTTCTGAGGCTTTTAAGAGATTCGGACAAAAAACTATCAGAAAAATATTGAAAGATCATAAAATCTTTGTTGGTACTCATACTGAGCAGTAAATATTACAATGAGTATAGGAACGACTATGAAACTTACACAATCAATTTCGGATTTTATTTCCTATAGGGCCCTTATACGGGCCGTTCTATATGTTTTGGGATATTAGGTATTATTTTCCCTGATAATATTTTTTTGTAAAACCGCCTTGCTAATTATTAATGGTTTAAACCTCAACTAGACGTATAAGAACACACAAGCATATTATACTGGTTAAAAATCATATTACTTCCGTCGAATCATTATTTTTAAGAAATGTTGTTTGATTAACATATAAATATTGCATATTCTTTTGCATCAATTAGCACATTAGTTTGTGACATTAATTTTGTGTAAGAAAATTAGGAGCTTAATACATATAATCAATTGCTTGTAATTTATAATTTGTATTGAACAGTGGGTCTTTAAATTCTTTCTTTTTCCAAGCGTTGCAATTATAGTTATCTACAAAACATGTCTGCTTGTTCAGATGAAAAACATACCGCATATTTTAAGATTACACTGTAAACGTGACTCCCTCTCCTGCTTCATTGTTTTTTTTTATTTACATCGGATCTTAATTACAACCAATATACACCGCAGGTACACGAATCTAAAGGCTTATTGTTAAAATATCTCTTAGCCAAGTATACTGAATGTTCTACAATTGTGACTGTTATTTTTTTTTACAATTTTAATTTATGAAATAAATTTCAACGTGATGAATTGCAATTCTCAGGGGCTTATTTCAAAGTTCTTCGATACATACTTTTGAATTATTTCAACTGTATAAAATCCTCATAAGACCATCACGCATTAATGTACGAAATGTCCTTCATTGCACGAAACATTTTAAGGAATTGAAATTAAAAAATCATAACTCTTAAAAGCATTAAAATTTTTAGTGTCAAAATTGATTTTATAATATTTGTAACAAATAGGTGTAACATTTTATGTCTTATACATTTCATTTAATTTGAGTGAGTTCATAAAACATTACTAAACTAGATAGGAACATGATTGATAGCTATATTTCATTTTGAGAATGTTGATATTAAAACAGAAACATTTCTAATAAAACCAAGAATGGTAACGTTTTCATGAATGACGCGATTAAATACACTATATATAAGAAGCAATTTGGAACAAAGTTTAAAACTGATGTAATGATCCCGTAAGCATAATTTTAATTACCATTAATAAAATATTATTTTCTCGAGCAAAAAAAAATTTAAAATTCCACTTTTGTTTATAAACATTAAACAGAAATGCCATTATTATTTTTGATGCTCGTAAGAAATGAATATTAATTCAGGAATGTTATAATATGATTCGAATTTTACGCACCTTAAAAATAACTCACTAACAAAGTAACAATAAAAAGTAATATATTAGAAAGAAATTCTTTTCCAGGAATAGTTATCTGTTTTATTATTTTTGCATAACATTTTCAGTCTCCTTTTTGAAAGTGGACATATAAATATTGCTTTAAATATTCGGAAATAACAAAGTTTAGAAAACTATTGGATTTCCCATTTCCTGCGGCAAATTTTATTTTGGAACTGAATAATTAGTTATAGTTTTCCAACCTTATCCATTATTTTTCTGTGTTTAAATGCGGAAGCTTTAATTTAGCTGCTTCTAAATAGTCATTGATATTTTAACATGGTTTCAGTTATGAAATAGCTTTTAGAGCGTTAGTCAATTTCGTAATTATTTTGAAAATCATTAGTTTTGCTCATAAATAATATACCAAAAAAGATACTGATATATATTCAGCATATGTACCTTAGTTTTTATTATTACTTTGAATAGCTTTTAAGTGAAAGAAAGGCATGAATAAAATTTATGTTATTCATGACACATTTCTTAAATGTTCATGAATACAATGTAGAATTATAATTGTATCTATATATCAATACAATCAAAATGAATATGTATAGTTCATATAATTCCACTGGGCACAAAAACATAATCTTCTCATTCAACCCAACAAAGTCATTTTAAGTAAGGAAATATAAGGATTTTTTGTTGATATTGTCGTGACTTATGCGAAATGTTATATATGGTTAGAAGCACTAAGGAACAAAATATAAATTTAACATTGAAACTTAAAATGTACTATTAATTTTAAAATAACATTTAAGTAAAACTCAAAAATTGATCTTTAATAAGAATATCTCAGTAATAGTTTATAGAGGGTTCCTTTCAATTAACCCTCCGGGACTTTAATAGAATATTATTTGAATTGAGAATATCTCCCAATGAATGAGACGTGACTTATGTTAATCAGAATTCAATTAAACAAATGTAGTGAATAGAATTTAGAAGATTCTTTCTTAGCAGTGAAGACTTTAGTCTATTGATTGGTAGAGACATTAAGTGAGCAGATGTTTTCAGAGAAGATATCAGTATCGGGTGTATGCTGCTTAAAGAGATATAGAAGCAAAGAAAGATAGGATGTGCCGAGGATCAGTGAGTCGTACCGCCATTTAATGTTTTTCGAAGGATTCGAACCCGATAGGTCAGAACCAGTAAAATACTTAGTTATAATGCATAGATTTAGATGGGAGTAGAAATTGTATAACAGACCTGTTCACAAATATCTCAGATTTTAATTATTTTGATATGTAATAAACACAAGTTAAGTTGTTGCCTGGTTTAAATCCATTAATTACTGTATCGATTAATGAATCTTTAAATACTAATTTGAGTGGAATGAGAATGAAATAACAACGGATTGTTGTAGTTTTTATTAATTTGTTTATTTTATACAGTGTTTCAACTTGTCATTAATATTAATATGTTATGAAAATTATAATTTGTTGCAGAATTTAAATAACTAGTAGTTTTAAATAAATCTCATACAATTACTGTCCTATTACTCTAAAATAGATGTTTATGTTTGAAGAAATGTAGAATTATGATTCTTGTATATAAATTATGGTATTGAATGTTTAGTTAGAGAATACTGGGTTTTTTTTAAAAATGAAAATGATATATATTCATCTGTGAAGTAAATCTAATGAACGAAAATATAATGTACCAAATTCCATTTCCATTTGTACTTTTATAAACTTTTGTGTTATTATTCAACCACTTTTTTTTTCAACAGCCTTTAAACTAAGTGTTAGAATACTTAATAAAAAAAAACTTTATTTTTATAAGAAAAGTCTCTATTCGTATTATTTTGTGAAATGAAAAAGATATATATCGTCGTCAGTGGATTATTACAAACATTGTGTTCTCCTTTCTATATGTTTTACTTACAATTAAAATACACTGCGCCGAATTAAAACTTCTTTTTTTTAAACATATTGTTTTGAATGTGCCAAATCCGGTGTCATTTATAATATTTTGAATAATGTTTAAGTATTTTTCAGGGCAAACCTCCGCCAATGAAATTAAGAACTACATAGTTGTTGTAATTGTCGTGTCTCGGATAATGCAGAATGCTCTTTACCTAATTTCAAAGGCCTACATTATAACAACTGTCAGATGACTTGCATTAGGGCTGTGTAGAAATTCCTATGGGAATAATAAATGTGCAGGTCATTGCGAAGTTTGCAACTTTTTCGTAAAATACTTTACAGATATAAATATTCCCTGATGGCAACAGATATGTTACATCAAACCAGCTTCTGGTATCATCATATTTAATAAATGCATGATTTTTAATAAATACTAAATGAAACCCATCGGGGCCTGATTTTGTCGTTGCCTGTCCGAGTAGAAATCAGTTTTGAGCCATGTGCGTTCCCGTATTACTGGAAATACTTCTTTTAGGGCTGTTTGCACTGCTTCAATATTTGGGTCTCCTTGCATTAAGAATTCACCTATCATATCATGCCAATCACACTCTATGTCAATTACAAGATTCCTTAAGTAGGCGCAATGTAATTCGTGCGAGATATTATAAATTATAATATTATCATGCACACATTTTTAAAATTCAAGCACATTTCACATGCCATCAGAAAATGTTTTGGAAATATTAATATTCTAGATGGACATCCTACTCCATAAGTATGAATGATTAGGTGCCATTGTAGCATCTGCCTTTCATTTCATGTCTGCTAACTCTAAAATATCTTAAAATCTAATGAAATAGCCAATAAATTCACAAATACAACTGATGAGACGTCATAAAAAGACAACACTGTTTATTCAACTATCAGCGTAGATTACGTAAGGTCACTATGAATCAAATCATTCTTCCCATGTTTTAATCATATCTTAATTAAACAGTAAAATTTTAGTTTATTAATTTACTCGATCTGACTGAAACTCTTCGTGAGTATAGCAGATTCGATCTCTGTTATTACTTTAATTAGGAGTCACTTCAAACCATTTTTACTACCAACGCTTAATTACAATGATTCATTTCAATTCACAAGCTATTATCAGCTTGTCGTTACAATCAGTTCTTTTTACTTTCCTTTCAATTCCATTTCACTTATATATCCTTAATCCTAATTCAATTAATAATATTTCTTATCTTTTTCTAATTTACCTAATTATATTTCATATGGTTGGCAACGAGCTGTAATATTTACGCAGTTCAAATAACAAAAAGCTTTCAAGGTTAGTGAAAAGGAAACGATCAACAACAAAAAGTACTCCAATTTAAGCCACAAAAAATTTTGAAATAATTGTAACCAGTTTGAGATAATTTACTTAAAGTATGATATCATCACTTAAATTTGAAAAATACATGTATAATTGCTAAGAAATCGTACCGGAGATTGTGAGTGAAATATTTTGTTTAATTTGATCAAGATTTCTTGGAATTGAGAATTGCATTGAATTGAAAGGAATTAAGATAAAAAAAATTCCTATTTTGATCTTAAATCTTTAGTTGTTATTGTATGACAGAAAATGGTTAATTATTACTACTGTAACTAGAATTTATAAATAACACAGAAAAGGAATAGAAGTTTCAAGATAAAATGGACCAATTTGAAATCAAATTAAACTGGACAAAAAATATTTTTTAGAAAAGGGAAAAAATACAGAAATATATTACTTTTAAACGTTACTTACGAGGCATGTTTTTTAAGTAAGTACCGTTTTGCGATTCCGCCACCGCAGCGCTCCGGTCGGCGTTCCGCGCATGCTCGCTGGTTACCTACATCTCTTGTCTACGCACTGACGCCATTACAGTCTGATTCTTCATTGTATACGTTGTTTACTGAGTGTTTCAGATGCCTCCGACAATCGTGAGTCCCGCTGATTGTGAAGTACGGACTGTTATACGATTTCTTTGTGCTAAAGGAGTAAAATCAATCGATATTCATCGTGAGATCTGTGAAGTTTACGGACAAAACATTATGAGTGATGGAATGGTAAGGAAATGGGTGAGAGCATTTAAAGATGGCCACACAAATGTGCATGATGAAGAACGGAGTGGGCGTCCTTCGGTCGTTAATGAAGATTTGGTGCAGAAAGTGGACGAAAAGGTGAGAGAAAACAGACGATTTACAATTTCATCATTGTCCGACTGCTTTCCTCAATGTTCTCGTAGTGTTTTGTATCGCATTGTGACCGAGAACTTGAATTACCGGAAATTGTGTTCACGTTGGGTTCCAAAAATGTTGACGGATTTGCACAAAACCCAACGTTTACGCAGTGCATTGACTTTCCTTGAGCGGTACCGCAATGAAAGTGAAGATTTTTTAGACCAAATTGTTACTGGTGACGAAACATGGGTGGCCTACGTCACACCAGAATCGAAACAACAATCCATGGAATTGCGACATTCATCATCACCCAAAAGAGTGAAGTTTAAGCAAACAATTTCTGCCCTGAAAATCATGTGCACAGTTTTTTGGGACAGAAAAGGAGTATTGCTAGTGGAGTTTCTGCCTCGTAATGAGACAATCAATGCAGCGTCTTATTGTGAGACATTGAACAATCTGCGTCGTGCAATCCAGAACAAAAGACGTGGCAAGTTGAGTAAGGGTATCGTTTTGCTGCATGACAATGTCCGTCCACATGTGGCTAATCGGACCAAAGATCTCATCAAATCTTTTAAATGGGAAACTCTAGATCATCCTCCATACAGCCCTGATCTGGCGCCCAGCGACTACCATTTGTTCCTGCACTTGAAGAAACACCTGGGCGGTCAGCGTCTTCAAGACGATAACGATGTCAAAACATTTGTGATACAGTGGTTAACAAGTCAGGCGGCAGAATTTTATGAGGAGGGTATTCAAAAACTGGTGCCACGTTATGACAAGTGCCTCAATATTCACGGAAATTATGTAGAAAAGTAGACTAAGGTACAGGCTTTCATGTAAAAATAAAATTATTGTGATATCTTTGCACGTCTTTTTTTAATTTCAAAACGGTACTTACTTAAAAAACATGCCTCGTATATTTGAATCCATATTAAAATTTAATAATTCGATTAAATACTTTTAAGTCTCTAGGTTAAATTAAAATGTGTTCCATTCTCCAAAGTCAAATACAAGTACATAGACCATTATGGATTTTTCAGGTTCGCTTAAGACTGCCAGGAAAGGCAGACGATGAATCAACAGTTGCCAAAGATTTAATATGGATCCAAAATACTTGGGAAGATACATTCATTGAAAGAAAAAAATAGAAATCGGAATGCTGGTAAATACTAAAAGGTACACATTCATATAGCTTTCTTCAAAAAATCTCTTTACTTTACAGTCCCATTCTGGTAAATGAAAAACATCTTTTTTCACTTCATTTCGCTTCCAACTTTGCTAGAAGGCTAAAAAGCAAATAGCAATGAAACAATCGTTTTCAGTGTTCTAATTAAAACTTTGTTGAAGGAAAATGGGAAAAGTTTGCAGTAGTGTGTAATGTAACAGAAAGTTCAATTTAGAAGTACTGGTAAAATATTGGAAGACTATCATCAAATGTATAGATTGCCTCGAGATATGTTTTCTCGATATTTAATTAAAATTTGTTGTTTAAGAAATTCTAAAGTAATCAATCAAGATTATTCTTAGTTTTCAGCTATGTTCATGGTACTAAAAGATTTTTGTCTTCGATCTTTAAATAGAAATATGGATTATGCCTTTAAAATTCTTTAGATATCTTTCGGTACTTGGAATAAAACTTTTGACAAAAATAGTATGAACATATTTTTTTATTTCGATTATTTGTAAAGATCTTCAATTAAATCCAATAAGTAGCTGTTTTATAAGAGAATAGTTTTGATAAATATAAACAAATGATCTTTTAGGCAAATTAATAAAAACAATGTATTTTTTAAAATAAAAAATTATATATTTTGCAATTATGACTCTTTCACCCACAAATGTGGATGTCTCTTGCTAAGTGTCTGAACTAGATTCATAATTTTTTTATAAAGATGGCGATAAATCAAACTAGCAATACTTTGGGTTACATTAAAATTTCTTAATCCTTTTAACTTTAGAACTGAATAAATTTACTGTCGAAAAAAGACGTCTTTTGAAAAATTCAAGTTAAGACCATAAGAAACAACACAAAAATTATAATTTGTCTTACAAAAAATTACAAATGTAAGACTATGATTTAGAACTTTGAAGTTATTTAATTTTTTACAAAAGTCCAATCACGCAAAAAGATGCATTTTAAGTTATGACACTTATATTTATTAAATATTGGGACATATTTGCATTAAAGCAAATCGTTGACACATTCTAGAGCCAAATAGGAGATTTTAACGAAGTTCCTCAAAATTTAAAATCTAGCTCGGATGACAAAAGACAATACTTAAACGGGTACACATCTTCTAATTTCCATACATTGAATCAAAGAGGAAGTAGACTTCAAAAGATATTTGAACATAATGAGTAGTATTCTTCCCCTATTTATTTTTACAGTTACATTTGCCGTAAAATGATTGAAACCCACAACTCGATATCGTTGATAGTTGAACGCTATGAAATCACGAATTTTTTATTTTAATTGAAAAGTGAGGAAAATTCCATTAACACTTCGCATGTCAGCGTGCACTAATGAATTCATAATACAGTCCGCAGATCTCAATGATCTAAAAGTTTATCATAATCTATAGTCTAACGGCCAATGAAATACGTTTCTTATCTTCTTAAGAATTTCCTTCAATATTAGTTATATAACTTAATGATAACTTTAATCCCTTATATACTGATGTTTACATATATATATGGGTATTAACTTTGTCTACAGTTTTGGTCCCACTTGTTTCTTTTCTCTTACTGTTCTGTGATTTTAATGCTGTTTTGATTCAAAATTTTGAAATAGTTTGCAATTTTTACTAAAGATTTTAACTGTATTAAAAAAAATTTTTGACTGATGTATTTAAATACGTTTTTGACTTACTTTCATAAGAGGTTTTCACTTTTAATAATATTTGTAGTTTGATTCATGTTATTCCTATTAACTTTTTCATGTTTTTATATCAGAAGTACTTGAGTTCTTCATGTGACATAATTAATTAAGACATTTTAAAAGTTTATATTTTTTATTTCATATGATCTGATCTTGTTTACAAATATATATATATATATATATATATATATACTCATGGACAAAAAAATTAGCGTACCAAGAAATAATTGCGGGATCATAACCAAACTTGGCATGCAGGTACATGTCGAAGAGATATACAAATAATTAGAAATGCAGCGTGATTCCGCATTACGTATAGCCGGTAGAGGACATTTAACGTCGTTCTCCGTGGAGTATAAAACAGGTAACCAAAGCTTGTTTGAGTGTGCTGAATCGTTTACAAAGGAAGAGCTGATGTAGACATGCCATTACACAGTTTTCGAAGACCATATGAGCAGCTGTCGCAGTTTGAGAGGGGGAGAATCATCGGCATGATGGAAGCTGGGTGGACAGCTAGGCGAGTATCTCTTAAATTAGGCCGCTCTGATTGTGTTGTGAGGAGGTGTTGGGACCAGTGGATCCGAGAGATGTCATTTACACGAAGGCCAGGCTCAGGAGGCCCTCGACAGACCAGTCGTCGAGAAGACCGCCACATCGTAAGAAATGCACGCGTACAGCCAACTGCTTCATCCAGGCACAGGTAGCACCTTCACTAGGAGCCCCTGTGTCTTCTCGAACCATACGAAGGCGCCTGGCTGAAGGACATTTTGGATCACGGCACCCATTACGTGTGCTGCCCTTGACGCCCACCCATCGACAACTCCGTTTAGAATGGTGCCGTGCATGAGGAAACTGGACTGCAGCGGAATGGAACCAGGAGGTCTTTAGCGAAGAATCCAGATTCAATTTCAGCAGTGATGACAATCGCGTTCGTGTGTGGAGACCGCGAGATGAACGCCTCAATTCCGCCTTAGCTTTACAGCGATACACAAATCCCACAGCTGGTCTGATGGTATGGGGTGCCATTGCTTACAATACACAGTCACCCCTAATATTGATCCGTGGCACCATGACAGCCTAGCGGTATGTCCATGACATCCTGCAACCACATGTGTTGCCACTCATGCAACGGCTCTCAGGAGCCATTTTTCAACAAGACAATGCTCGGTCTCACACGGCAAGGGTATCACAAAACTGTCTCTGCAATGTTACTACCCTTCCTTGGCCTGCCCGATCCCCAGATTTGTCTCCAATCGAGCATATCTGGGATGATTAGGGACAGCGAGTTGGGCATCCCACTAGTTTGAGCGAACGAGAGGCAAGGTTACAGCAAATATGGAACGAAATGTCTCAAGACATCATACGGAACTTGCATGCCTCAATGCCCGATCGTATCGTATCGTGCATTAGCGCTACAGGGGGTACAACAGGGTATTAAATCCTCCATTGTTTCTCATTTTTTCTCCAAAATAAATTTTCTATTTTCTTTGATTTTCTAATAACTTACTTATATCAAAGTAGTCATTACGTATGTAAAATTTCGTTTTATTTTGACGACTCCTTCTTGGTGCGCTAATTTTTTGTCCATGAGTGTATATATATATATATATATATATATATATATACATTTGTGTGTGTGAGAGAGAGAGTGTGTGTCTCTCTGTGTTTGTATCTGTGTGTGTGTGTAAATATAATTCTAAGGTAAGAAAAATAATTAATTCTTTATCTCTTTCAATGTTAATAATTATGTTTTGAAGCGAAAATAAAGAATTCTATTTAGTATTTTAAGAATAATGTTCTCAGCTTGTTTTTCGCACCATTTCAATAAGCATTTTATATAAATGTAATGCTTGCAGAGTTAGAATCAAACTAGGATTATAGAGTACAGTTGCAAATCTATTTCGAAAAAAAAATCAGCTATTCCGGTATTATTTTTTAATCCGCTTTCTGAAAGTTATAATGGAGTGTGTCTGAGTTGGAATTCAAAATTCCATCCCATTCGAATACACTCTATGTCTAAATTATTTGTAAGTAGTGGCTTAAAAGTTCTCAAAATCTAGAAAGAGGTTTCAGAAAAACAGATAAAGAAGAAAAGCAGAATTCTAAAAAAAATATAAAAAGTGTTAAGGCGATTGAAAACCATTCTAAAAGAGAATATACCCGGTATAAGCTGGGTAAATTTTTATTTTTCTGTATTTATGTTACTATTTGACGGAATCTTTCTTCTAAGCTTTTTTCATCTGTTTCGGAATATAAACACAAACGTTGGGCGAACCCTGGTTTGTTTCTTACCTCTTTTTGATATCGCTATCCACATACTTAGAAAAAGAACATTCCGTAAAAAGGCGAACAAAGGCTTTTTCCAGAATGGTTCAATTGGCCATTGTATATTTATAAAGCTTAGAATGTATTAGATTTGTTTTTTATGTATTTCTATAGAATAGAATTGTGTGTTTCAATACAGCTGTAAGCTTATGATTTTTTAAAAACATTTTTCATAAAGATGTATATAAATTAAATAAAAAGGCAATATTAAGATTATTGATAAATTCACGAGAAAGAACTTTAGATGCAAACTGATAAAACTTTCTTTTAGTTAATTAAATAGAAGATATCCCTAAATTATCGGATATTGTTTTGAAAATTTTTCGTGGGGTTAATCATATTAATTTTAAACTTAGGTACAGGATTAAATTTGCAATATGAAAAGCACCAATTAATCACTACGGGTACCATGTTCGTTTGTCCACCAGTTACCCCATTAGAGCAAAGTGAGGTAATTATTTCCTTTTCTAATTAAAACTGAAAAATGTGCTTTAATTACAGTCATATTAAATCATGTCAGTCATATAAAGGATCTTATCAAAATTACATTGAAATACCTACGACATAATTAGATTTTTATTCATGCTAAATATTATGGCTTTATTCCTTCAGTTTTTAATTCAACCGATATTTTTCAGTCTACTGAAGAATAGATAAGATCTCTCTCACTCTCTTGAATCCCTCTTAACTTTTCAATCCTATATTATGCCATAATAATAAATTTCAGCTCATCTAAACATTCGTTCTAATTCAAACTCTTCTCGTTATTAGCCGATTCTTATCTTAGTACTTTAAATAAGGTTCCCTTTTTTCCAAAAGATTGCCTACGATGCTGTTATATAACTTACAATAATAAAACAATCTGACGTTATCTTTTTTCTCCCTTCATTTTCCTTTCAATTCCATCTAATTTATACATCATTATCTCTTATTCAATTCATTGCCCTTCCCTTCATCCAATTTACCTAATTACGTTTCATTTTGGTTTGGAAGAAAAGATTATTTCGTTGAACTAAAATTACTAAAACGTCTCCCAGGTTAGTGGATAGAAAATAGCGAATAGCCCAACGTCACAAAACTAAAGAAAAATTACAGAACTAAGTGCAAATAAGAAGATTCGAAATGACTAAAAGAAAGCAACAAAAAGTATCATTTGTAAAATCACAATTGTTAATGATTAGCATGGTTTGATCATTTTGAAAGGTATATTAGATGGAAAAGACAATAAGAGAGATATTATTTATTTTATTTTACGTATAAATTAGTTTTTCGTTTCGTAGCGCTGAAATCTGCATTAGTTTATTTCATTTAATTTCATTCTTATGAATTTTTAGGTTTCTATTCAGCCAAAAATATACTTTACTTTCAAAGTTTTTTAATCTTTTGTTTTTGAAACGCTAGGCAAAAAAATGAATCAAAGAATCAATCCATATATAATATTAGTGTCAATGCATCATTATTTTGCACAAAATTTTCCTTCAAAATAATTCTTCAAATTTAAAGTTAATATATTACTACGGCTACTGCTATAATTACTGACCAGCCAGGTTCTAAGATTCAAATCCTTAATTTTCTCTTATATTAATTGAGAGAGAAAATTGTGCTCAACCTAAAGGTTGAATACTAACACATTTTCCGAACAGAGAAGTGTTCTAAACTTTTTAATTTTTCTTGTTCAATTATAGCAAAGAGTATAATTTTCTGGTTTAATTGCCCCAATGTGAATTTATGTTGCTTTATAAAAATATTCCAAGAAGTTTCAACAGAAGCTTTCGTCTGAATGAAGTTTGATCAATAGTTGAGAATGTTACATTAAAAAGTGTTCCTCTTGAAAACTGTATCGGAAAGGGAATTTTAAATTTTTGAGTCAAGTATTTTCTTATTGACGAATAACATTTATGTGCATACATTCGAAAATATTCCAAAGTAATTTAAACTTTAATTAACATTCTATTTATAATTAATATATCTGGGAAAGGATATTTGACGAAATATTGCATATTAAAACTTACTTATTATTAAAAGAATATAGGAAGGTATTTTTTTATATTGCTGAACATCTTTGAATACCAAAACAAATATTGAGCTATTGTTACGTAATTCCCCAGTCTCATGGAGGAAAACTAGTCTAATGCGGAGGAGAGTAGCAACTGACACTTTATTCACAAATACTCAGGAAATGATGACCATACGTGGCAAAAACTCAGATAAATTAACAGGAAACTCAGCACTTGTAGAGATTAGCGATAGAAATGAAACAAGACTTGGAACAGCATTAAAAGCATTTCTAATAACTTTCAGCTCACCTGCTCACTAATTCGAGTGCGGAAAAATCTTCACAGTAGTAATTTGTATGGACAACGATAGTGTTCGGCAGTTCCATCAGAAACAGGCCGCTTCCCTGGAGATTCGCTCGGCAACCTTCCCAACAATTCCTCTACATATCCGCTAAAACAATGCCGAACCATTCACTCAAGCTTCGCACATCTCCATGTTTATAGTTGTTTAAGGGCCAGGTGTGACATCACAATAAAAACTCAGAAAAATCTATAGCTTTCGTCGTAATCGAAATATTGCCAAGATTGAGGAATTTCAAGATATTTCTTTTCTCGCCAAAGTCGCTAAATTACTCGATAAGTTGCCAAAATGGTCGTCAAATTCATCGCCAAGGGAGAGCAGTCGTTACTAAAGCTCTCGGCTGACCGACGAAATCTCTGAAAATGTCTATTTTCCTTTATAACAGTAACATTACAAGGAAGAGTGATCGCCAGTTCAGAACGCAACTTTTGTCTTCAAATGGGCCGTAATGTGCTGAGTTTGTTTGTTTTATTTTATGTTTATATGAATAATTCTAAAAAAGCGATGGTTTAAATTTTAAAATTAAATAACATGAAACTCATAATGTTACAAAGGAATTTTGTGATTTTTAAAATTTGTGTTAGAGTCAACGGTTGGTTAGTAAAGCAATATAAAAAGCTATTGATTGTTGATGACTCGGAGCTATTGATTGATTGAAGTCGCACTAGAAGCAACACAAAATCTATTGGTGACGGACATCATAACTTTTACTTAAGTCAAGTGACTAGGACAACACCTGAGCTGGCACCTCCTTCTCTTTAGCTCCCACACCAAGGCAACAGGAGGACTTTTGAGCTTCAAAAGATTGAACGTGCAAGGCAAGGTTTTCAATGGCATCAAGGCTCGAGCCCGCGACTTTGCGAAAAACGACGACCGTGAGTCCGCTACCATGACCACTAAACCACCTTGGCCACAGTAGTAAGAAGATAGTGATTAATAGTGCATTGACGTTGTTGACATGCGTGAACCAATATAGATTGTTATTGATCAGAAATCCAGGATCTCTCGGAGTGAGTAAGAGCTAAATATCGCTCGAATTCTCTGTCGTACAAAGTTAACTAACTCGGTTTAGATTAGTTTAGTTTTTATTAACGTCACACTAGAATCAACACGAGAGCTATTGGCGACGGACCCCGTAATTTTGAACCATGGTCAAGTGACGAGGACGACACCTGAGCTGGCACCCCCTCTCCCAACATCCACACCACGCCAATGGGAGGACTTTGGACCCCCTACAGATTTAAAGTGCATCAACCCCGGCTACACGACGGGTCTTTGGTGGCCAAGGATTGAACCCACGACTGAATAAAAACCGCCGGACACGAGTCCGAAACCATGACCACTAGGCTACCGCGGCCACGTTAACTCACTCGGAGCAGAGTGCGTTGGTAAGCTTGATTTTAATATTAACATCATACTTAATTACAAGCATGTCTATGTTTTTTTACACGAAGATATATTGTATCCCTGATTTCAGAAACATATATAATCTGGGAATGGCAATCCTATGTCCTCTTATTATTTGACAGTTATACATTCATTGCCATAAGAATTTAAACATCCAGATGTAACAGTGGAATTGTTACGGGTCACAAGATGACATAAGTAGATTAAATTAGAATCAATGAAGTGTAATGAATACAATTAAGTGGATGTATATTTTATAAGAAGGGAAGAATTTAATGCGTGATAGAGATAGTTAAAGGAAAACATGAAGTGAAACTTCGGTACTGGATGACAGTTGAATAAAGAGCTTTTTTTAATAAATTTAGATGAATCTACATATGGTTAATGACTCGAATCCTCAACTTCAGCTCATCCAAGGCTTCGAACCCGGTATGATTTGTAAAAAAAAATATCTTTAATATATCTGATCATTAAATTAGACGCGTATAGAAATTTCATACCACGGATAGAGTTGATTAAATTTAAATATTGAATATTAGAATTTTTTTCTGGAAAAAAGAACTTGATAACCATTTGTCTTGATATCTCTCTATCCTGATTATCTCCTCATATAATTGTGTAATTTGGAGACTATACAAATAGTATTTATAATAAAATGTGAAGGAAATAATAATGGGTGCATTATAACTCCTTTCAAGTTGACATATACAATTTTATTTTAGTTATGTAAAAATAAATCAAAATAAGACGATTAAATTAGTAGGAGTATATAAAATATATGTGGTGATAGACAGCATGCAAAGCTTGAATCTGTAAATTTTTTACGCCATCGAGAACACTTCTGAGAGTTATATAAAATAAACGCCATTTACATGTTCTATATAAGGAATTGTTTCCACAGTGAAATTTGCAATTATTAGATATTCTGTCAATTCTGTGATCAAACCACATTTATACTCCTACGCCCTCAAAATTTACACTAAACCAAGATCCAAAATCATATTTCTTTCGTCATTGACGTAACTCAAAAATTCAAAAATATATATACTTTAAGCTTTTATTAATACTCAACATTTTCGAAGTATGTCAATGAATATTTATTTAATTCATCTTGAACTTATTACAGCACAATAAACATTTCCAAAATAAAAGAGAAAATTAGATTTTCTAACATATTTAAGAAAGTAGGTTCTTCAACCATCCATAGACTTAAGTTGTCATTTAACATTTCTTTAGAAATCTGTGTGAGTGTCTTTTTAAAATATTCATAATGCTTATAGTTTTGGTATGGTTATTCACTTTTCAAATTGAGCAAAAAATAAGGAATTGATAGAAATATAAATTATCTAATAAATCTACGACTACATTAGAAAATATCGTTTTTAGCCTATCAAGTTTCCTAAGTTCCAAAGATAGATAAATAAATAACAAAATACTCATTCGTTACTCAGTTCTGGTTAATTTGATTTAAATAGTTTTTTAATGCATTAGGTCCATTTTTGCCTTTCTTTGTTCATTACCAAAAATGCTCATTTAAATACTTAAAAAAAACACTCGAGTGATTTCAACAATTGTTCAAAACTTTTATATCTTTGTGAACGTATTTTTTTTCTTTATTTATTTACATTTTCATTTATAAACTGTTATATAAACAATTACCTCCTCTTCTTACCCAAAAGACTAAGTTCCTTTTTCATAAAACTCTCATTAGACCGGTTTTTGAAACTATATTTAAAAGACTGTATTTGATAGTAAATTTGAATAGAAATTTCCTCTATTTTTTTTCCTGAATTTAAAATTGGGGTTTCACTGTCCTTTTACCCCCCACGTAGCAAGCACGTTGAATCGGGTCGAGATCCCAAATACTCTCGTTGGTGTGGAAGTTTGGAAAGGGCGGGGGTCTAACTCAGGTGTCATCCTCGTCACATAACCGAGATTCAAAATTGAAAGCTGTCTCCAATAGCCATCGTGTTGATTCTTGGTGTGACATTAATAAAATAATTAATCAACCGCAGTTCATTTGTATTCTCTCAAGCAGGATACGTGAAGATGGGACGTATTTCACACATAAAAGCACTTCTAGATGGATCTTATTTCAACTTTCGCTTTCATACGGGTAATAACCTAGAGAATGGCTTCCATATTCTTCGTCGTGATAGCGTTGACAACTTTTTATGATTTCAGTCCACTCAAATACAGGACATTAGGAAGCTCTATTGCTGTATACCAACAAAGGCCTCTAAATTAAAAAATAAATATATAAGTGACTCATGTCCAATGGACGAACAACCTCAACAACTGTAGCTTTCATTCTGCTTTATCTTCTTTATTTTTCAGAATTCCAGGAACTATTTTGCAGTGATAATTGGTTATATAGTGGATTTCATAAAAATATGTGTCTTTTTAAATCGAAGTGGACTTAATCATTTTTAAACCCCGGGCTCATTTTAAAATGAGCCATCTATTCATCGGGAAAATATTTTCTCTAGTCATGTTGTAGAACCATAAAAAATAATATGGAGACTTTTAAATCGTTTGTAATCCTCTTTAACGATAGAAAATAATAAAATTGATTTTTTTTCCTTGAAGTATTAATTAAGAAATGGGATTTCGCATCTTCTGTAAATTTGGAGACAACCCCTTTCCAAAGAGACCGATTCATTTATTTACCTTAAACATTGATAAAAAAAACTAAAATCCTTCTTTCCAAAAATAAATAATTTTTATTTTACATTGATGTGCGATTGCAATCTAAATTAAATAATTAATACAATAATTTAATGTAGATTATTTTGCTTTCCTATTGTTTAGAAAAATGAATTTCAACGTGAGAGAGACAATTTCCCGTGGAATGCATTAAGATGTTTGCAAACACATGATTAAAATTGCAAAGCAATTTGTGTAAAAAGAAACTTTTGTAAACTGCTCGATTCTCTTTCAGTGCCTTCTTTTAAGCAATTGTCGATATAAGAAAATATGTGTTCCATTGTGCTCTAATTAACATCGAAATCATTATCAATTTAATGAGGTACACTAAAGTAAATATTAAAGTTTGATTAAGGAAGATAAACACTCACGATCAGTTTAATAATTATCTTAATTTTAGATTTGATTTCCAAGAGAATTATCTCTAAATGCATACTTCTAGAATGATCCAGAAACATTTAACGTAATAATTTCGACTCTTTTTAAATAAAATGCCTAGAAGGCTTTTCTGTTTAATCTCATTTCATAAACAAAAGAAGAAAAATAGTATCATATTCGATTAAAATTTCATTAATATTGCACAGAATAAGAAATGTTAAGAGCTATTATTCTCCCTCAGAAATGTTTTATAAGTATTAAAGAGAAGAATTATTACCTGAAGAAATATTCATGTCAAATAAATATTTCAAAATCCTTTCCTCATATTAAATGATTCATATTTATTCTTGAAATACTTTTTCAGAAGACATTAACTTCCTTGCATGACACATGATGGATATCATAGAAACATCCTGAATATTTAATTATACGCCATCGCTTACATTCATTCATATCATTCGCTCTTAGAATTATATGATTAAATAGATTTAACTGATTTAAAATGCCTCCAGGTATTTCCTTCCTGTCATATTACTTTTAAAAATTATTTTTGTTTTCAATAAATTTCAGTTTTTAAATCATTCCATTAACTTATGAACTATGAATGATTCATAATTACTGTACTAATTGTTTTATTAAGCTAATTCAATGATTTTAAAATTAACATTAGAGTTTTTATTTATTTCGACCCGTATAAATTGAAATAAATAAAACCAATGATTATACATTTATCACATATAAGATAACTGGTATCTAAAATATGAAATAATGTTCGATTTCGATTACAAAACCACCACGTCAAAAATCATTTTAAAAAGCAATTTAAGGATAGAAATTGATTATATTTTATATTTTAATTCTTTCCAGAATTAATTCCAAAAATTTTAATAAATAAGTACTTTATTTTTTATCAGTTTTCCGAAACGATTATTAGACATCTGAATACAACAAATAATCATTAATATTTTTCTTTTCAAACTATTTACTTACAAACTTCGAAATTTGAGATGTTTTGCGGATCTAGACAATTTAAAAAGAAACAGAAGTTGCAGAAGATACTCAATTTCTAATAAAGTCATTGATGATTACTTAAGGCACTTACTGACGCAATTTATGCAAATTAAAAACTCCCACAAGACTATTTTTAACTTTTTTAGCACCGCTTTGTCATTTCCTCGCTTTTATCTCTTAGATTATGTTAAAGTTTTGTTTTAATTATATGCACAAAGTGAGGAAGTCTTTAATTACTCAAAGTAATGTGATATTGTTCAGCTTTTTTCGGGCCTGTGGCTAATTTTGAACGGAAATTATCACAGGCTCATACAAAACTAGTAAACATGTTTATATAGCCAGAAGATATACTTTTATACCACATAAAGGGAACATTTTCTTGATATTGATAAGATAAAATAGAAAAAGAGAGCTTTTCAAATATTGCGCGATTCATTAATTATATCAGTTTTAATACTAATACAAAATATTATTTTTTTACCTATTTCTTTCCATGATTGTTAATGCATATTTTAATTAACGGAGGAGAGTAGAAGTTAATCCATATTTTTCCATACTTTTGCTTTTGCAGAAAGTTTCACATTCAATGATGAAAGATCATTTTGTTTAAGCTTGTTAAGTAAATGTACTGAAATTTCAATCACTGTTCTAAACAATATCGTTCTTTATAGATAAAAATGTATTGAATCATATTTAAAAAACCTAATAAACATCTTGAATTGAAATATATTCTTAGAATATTATATATCATATAAGAAATTATTAATAGAGTGAAGAAGATAAACTCTCTCTCCCTCTCATTTTCGGGGTCCATATAAATTCTTTATTCAGTGGCTCTACAAACTTACCTAGCAGGGGAAGCGTCAAACCATTTTCTTTTCTTTTACCGGAGGGTTGCATTGATCCCCCCCTCTTTGTAAATCTCTCAGTGTCCCCATACACTTCAAAATATTTCATACCTCCCCTCCCTCCATGAACACAACGCTTATTAGAGGCATGCAACAACAAAATATTAAACACTTTAAGTTTAGTTTTGAGGACAAAATTATAATAATTACTTATTCGTTTGTTACTTACTTCTGCTATATAAATTATGACAAACAGTTATGTAACACTATTTAATTATTAATTCTTAACTTTAAAAATAATTCTAATAGTCACTAAATTCTCAATTTCAACGAAGAGGAAGATAGATGAAATAAATCAATTAAGTTTTTATTCCATTTACGAAAACTTTGAATTCTAATGCCTAACTTCTCTAACTACTTTACATAAACGTATTCGAATTAATATTTGTAATAATAAATTAGTTAATTTTTTACCGATTTACTCAGATTTGAGTAAATGAAATAGCTGAAATTAAATATTCGATATCTGAACTTTTTACCAATCTCTTTTAAGATTACTCTGACAGCCTTTTAGATTGTGAAAGGTATTGGTTCAAAAGTCGCATCTAGAAAAACAATGATTAGCTAAGTAGCCTTCTATTTTAAATTCTTGGTTGGAATTTCCTCAATTCTATTCCTTATATTTCATAACATCAGCCTCATCTAGATGATACGAGTTTCATACTTTAAGAGGGAATTTGAATTAAAACAAAATCTCTCTATGAAAAAAAAATTCAAAGATTTAAAGAAAAAACAGGGATAGAGCTTAACCATATTTACATAGAAGTATAAATAATCTACAAAATTTTAAAAGAATGTATTGTACTTTTCACACTTATTTTAAATTTAATGTTGAATTTAAATATAAATACTATATAAATACTAATCTATACTTAATTTTTTATGTTATATTTTCAATTATGCTATTAACATACACAAATCAAGAGGAGAATAGTTATAAATAATAATTTATTTCAAAAGAATTGTTATATGAATAAAGGGTTTGGACTGCATGTGATAGAAGAAGTGCGAAACATCATTTGAATTTGAATTAAAGAAACTCCAAACACTATGCTGTCACATTTCGAAAGTAGTTCAACAACAGGATCTGTCGAGGTCGTAAGTCCTCCCGTAGAATAGTGTGGAAGCTTAGAGAAAGAGGTGCTTGCTCAGGTGTCATCCTTTTCACTTGACCAAGATTCAGAAATACGAGGTTTTTCGCCAATATTCCTCTGTTACCTCTAAGTGCCACGTTAATAAGCAAGAATTCATTTCATTGTGCGAATGCTATTTTCAATAACGACGACAGAAATTAAACCACCTCAATAAGTAAACGACTGGAAAATTCATTTTAGTCGAACTGATAAGAGCAGTACAAAAAGGGTAGAACAAGTTTTCTACTGACCGATAGATCGATGGTTCAAATCGTCCTTGTCGTTAAAAATCAACTGTCCAACCTCGTCAAAGTGTAAAAGACATCACTCCTGTCGAAACGGTTACTCAGAACTAGAACATTAAGTGACACCCAAGCTTAAAACTACTAATTACAAATACCCTGAACACGAAAACTTCCCTTGTGTGTTAATTAAGTCATTGGCGCATAAATCACCAACTATGATATAACGATTACGGTTCCTGCATCAGTTAGACTCACCATATCAATTAGAGACAGGCGATTACATGAAATGAAACTGCCCCAAAATAAAATCGTCTCAACAAGTAGATGAAGTTTATAAACTGCAATAATTGGATGTACACGAGTACCATTGTAGTGATGCATCACAATGAAATTGGCGAGGGAGTATGCGACGAATCTCTTCAACAATGAAGACAGATGAAACGATTTCATAACTAGCCCCCAGGGAAATCCTTTTGATTTAATTGATAAGATCAGTACACGAGTAACAGGAGAAGTTTTCTCCACACCAACAGATTGAGGCTTCAAATTAGCCCTATCGCAGAAGGACAATTGATATCCATCATCATGGTGTAGGAAACGTTACTCGCATTAAATTCTACGGAACGGAATTAAGTCTTTCACGGCAAATTAACTGCAAAATTTTCTGCAATATTTTCATGCAATTTGTTGTATAGTCTTATAGTTAAAAAATGGATTGTCTTTTGGTAAAGTAAAAAAATTACATTTTCGGAAATTTTGAGGAGTTTTTATCAACTTTAAATTGATTTTCGGGTTTGAGAAGGCATAGTAGAATGCATGATATGTCAAACACAAATCATTGAGGATATTCATGTAAGGTATGAAATGCTATTTTATGATTTGATCAATCAATATTTATGCGAATACATTCGTGAACACCTTAATAAATTTTTTCATTCAAATTGTGGTTTAAAATAAAAATAATACTGAATTTTTTCAATGAGTAAATAGTGTAAATTAAAAAAAATACGAACCAACGTTACACATTCTATTAATTCAAAGCTATATCATTGTTTCGCTTAAACGGTTGAAATTAATAACTGCATGATTCTTGCCAATATTTTTCATTTTCGCTATATTTAGCAAAATCTATTAATGTGCATAGCCACACCTAGGTTTCAAATCTAGTCTTAATTGAATTCATTTTTCATAGTTAAAGATGATTCATTAGTAAACCTGAATTAGTGAATATGAATGATAAATAGATTTATTGTGCAGAATATTTACGAATGGCTTATCTCATGTTGAGATTTATTGTGTTGTTTTTCAAAGTTATTATTATTCTTAATTAGTTTTGTCATGTTTTTCGTCACTGCGTATTTCTTATTTTGTTTCTCAAATTATGATAAATTTCCTTCGTCCAAAATGTTTTGAATCTGAAAAAAATAAAACTATTTATCTTACTTATTGACATCGCTTAGGATTTGGAATTATTCTCACGAATTAAACAAATACTCTGCATTTTATTGGTAATTTTTATTTCACAAAACAGCATTTGATACCTTATATGTCGTTTTGTTTCTAATGCTAATAAGCAAATCATATAAGATTTTACAATAATTCTTTTGTACATTTTAGCAAATTGATCTTAAAATGTAATACTAAATACGTTTATATTATAAACACTGTCAATGACATCTATAAAAAATTCCAGTTTTAATTATTCATTTAAGATCTGATAACAAATTCATTTACAGCTTTATTAAAATCATCGCTAATAAAGTCTTTCTTGAAAAGATAAAGACTTCCGATGTACTTTTTATTTCACTCAAATGTACGTGAAAATCAGCGTTCTAGAACTTTTATGCAGAAACATTTCTAAGAAGGTGAAAATAATTTTTTTTTTTTACTATAGAAGATAATTGTGTGAACAATTTCGCACTTTAGTTTTAGTACCCACATAGGGTATAATTTACCAAACTATTTTTCAAATAACTCCTTTCCAATAAAAAAAAATAATTCACCATTTCTTTTAAATGAAGAAAGAATTCTGACTCCCATTCTTCAAATGCATTACATAATTATAATTTTCGTGTATTTAATAAATATTTAAAATAGTTTCGAAAATCAGAAAAGGAAATAATCAAATCAAGATAATATTCTTCCAAATGCATTTTATTTCGTTCAATTAAAAACAATAATCTAGCTTTCAGAAAAATTATGGGAATTCCTACATTTATTTTCAAAGAATTAGCATGTCGACGGGAGACGTAGTTTTGTCGTGAACTGCCTATAATTTTAAATGTAAACTTTACATATAGGACCGGTAGATACGCATTCATACACTGTGACGCTTCGGGGGGAACACTGAGCATGCTGTGGTTTATTCATCTACTAATCAGTAGAAATGTGTATTCTATAATATTTGGTAATCTTCAGGCGTTTCACAGCATTCTTTTGTTGCTTGTATTATCCATGGGAGTTGCAAATGATCCTCTACGCCTATTGGTAGGTCGGGCCGTGAGATCCATTGATGTTAGGTCATAATTTCTAGCTCACTATTTTGAAAACTGAAAAATAACTGCATTTTTAAGACAATAAGGTGTTATTCATCACATTTTTAAGCTTTAAGTTTTGCTATGATATTTGTTTTGGCGTATTATAAATGAAAGATTCGTGAATGAATGGAAAAAAAAATTCTTTGTTATCAAAATTAATCAATGCTTCAAACCAATACGATCAATTTTTTCATTTCAAATAATGGAGATCTTATATAATAGATGAAGCGAATGTAACTTCTAAACTTATTTATCATAATTCCTAAGATATACATACCACAAAAAGAAATAAAAAAATCACTGAAATGCTGGTTACTTTTAACTTTTAAAAGGCAAACATGATTCAACTAGAAAAAAAAAAAGAAAGAAAGAAGGTATGAATTTTTGTGAAATTGTTTCAATAAATATCTTAAAATCCGATTATAAATATTGGGTACGTATTTAAATAGTTTTAAAACATTTTGAGTGAAATTCCTTGACTTTTAAGAAAATGCTATAAAAATATCTCTTAAAATCCAAATGTGTGTTGCTTTTACGCATCAAAAACTCCTCCCATCTGTTAAATGTAAACATACAGAAAATTAAACAGATTTAAAAGATTTCGGGTAAACGTCATTGACATTTAAGAGATTATTGCAAAAAAAAAACTCTCAAAATGAGGATTATTTTTACTTTTATACCTCAGAAACTTCCTGTCAATTAAATGAATTTAAGAATTAAATAGCTTAAAACATTTTGGGTAAAATTCATTCTGAAAATATATTGAAAAACGAATGATCATAGTGCGAATTTTTATTGTTCTTTTTTATTGTTTTCGTAGAATTGATTGTAAAAAACGTCTTTTTCTACAGATTTCCGATGGCGATGATGATGTCTTTCTTCGTTTCTAAACGTCACTTTCATTAGTTTTTATTTAATACTAATGTTTGAAAATTTAAAATTGAAATTAAAATGACGAAGGATTTATAAAAGAATTAAAAAGAATCTGAACAAATCAACGGCTTAATAATCAGATAATATGTACAGATGTATGTTATCAGCATTCTTCTCTTAAACCAAAACCATTGGTTAAACTTTTATTCCCCTTTCACCAATAGTTTGATTTCGATAAATTTCTCTTTTCATCTCAATAGAATTATGTCTACGTGCGATAAATTTACTAATACTTGAAATAAATGGGTCTATAGATCATATAAACTCAACTTTTGGAGTTAGAACTACCAATATGAAGTTTAAGGAAGCTCGATCAATAGGATAAGAAATTTTCGAAAATTTCAAAGTCACATTTCATTCAATGAATGATTTATCAGTTTTGAGGCAATTATTTACTATCTCTGGATACTTAAGAATTCACGCCAGATAGCTTAATATTTTTTTCATTCCTTGAAATCGAATTTTGTGCTTCAAAAGAAATTCATACAAAAGAATAACTATTCAATGTATAATGCATAAAAAATACTTAATAAATGGAGTTTGTATCTTAAAAAGTAAAATATGCTTAGACTCAATACAGTCACTTAGAAGGCAAATAGTATTATTTTCAGATAACTATAACCAACAAACAGAAAAAAGTTATTATTTATTTAGTGTGCTGATTTTCAAATACTTTTTTTTCCTTTATACTTATATTTTCAAATATTAACATAAATTAAGTATTATCCTGCAAACTTATTTTAATTTTTTATATTTAAACTCATAATCATAAACTCTTTGATATAACTAATATTAATGAATAATGATTTTTATTACTGTGTTCGCTAAATAAGTTTTATAAAATTATTGCTTGCTAGGAATAGTATCTTTTTGCGTTTTACTTATCTGGGAAAATAATTTATATACCAAATGTCGACTTTATTTTGCATAGTAATTTTTGATAAAACCTACTCATGACATACTCTAAGAATAAATTACTATTTATTGCTATTGTGTGAACAATGAGTAATTACAGAGGTGTGCAGCATAAATTTTGATTCAAATAATAACACAAAATAAGTAATTCTGCTATATTATTGTAAGTAACTCTTAAAGAAGATCTCTGTATTTTAAAGATAATAACACGTTGTAACATTGGTCTATTCGCAGCTTCTCTTCACTAGCCTTGGGGACTTTTAATTGAGATTGATTGCTTTTGCTAAACAACCTTTGCCCAACCAAAAATGAAACGTGAATATGTAGATAGAAAGCAGGTAAAAATAAAGTGAAGCGGGACAGTTAGGAAATATATAAACTCCGACTGAGAGTCACAATAGAGAGGTTGAAATAGGCGATTGGATTAAAGGTGTAGTGTTACAAGAGATTTAGTATTCCAGATTGCTACATTTATTCCCGAGTCTGAGTTGCAGTCGAGGAAGGCTTAGTGGTAAGAGTCTGTAAGATTACTATTGGTGGGTTAAATTAGGTTAGTAGAATCCTTCCCCGGGAGAGCATAAGTAATTGTTGTTATATTAACTAGAAGTTAATAAATTCCGTAAATATTGTTCTAGTGTCTCTTGATTGACTTATTGTGTCTTAGTGTTTAATCATTGAATCTAGCTATGGCACAAGAGGCAGCCCGGAACGGGAAGGCGTCACAATATGACACTCATTTTATAATTATGTATATAGATTAACTCTTGTCTTACTTTCTCTTCCATGAACTTCCTTTGAAGACGAATTTATTTTAGAGTTTTTTGTAATAGTCATTCATTATCAAGAACTAATCACATTCAAATTTTCATACACATATCTGAGAATTCAAAAACTATTTTTGGTTATTAAATTTTAATTGTAAAATCCTACAATTATAAGAGATGAAGCATGAAAGAGTTTTGATCTGTATTCAAAAAAAATATTCAATGATGTCGATGCAAAAAAAAAACATTTAACTTTTCTTACTCAAAAGCGAATAATAAAAATATTTTAAAAATATACTTAAGCACAAAGGAATAAAAAGTAGAAATTTAAGTAGAAGTAAAAAAAAACTATATCTTAAACAAATTCTAACGAAATTCGTAGAATTCAAAAAAATAGAAATTCAGGAAATTAAGAAAATATTCCAAGAATCACTAGAATCCTTGTTTTATAAATTTCATCTCCCATTAAAATATATGTATAAGAAAATACATCTTAAAAAAGAATGTTCTATATCTTCTGATTCAGAAAATAATAAAACTACTAAGTATTTAAATATTATTATTGAAAGTACAGAAATCATATTTCGAAACATTTGGAAAATTAAAAAGAGCTAAAGCTCATTTGTTTCAAAAACTGTCTCGAATTTTAGTAAACAATTTGTTATAAAAAGTAACTGGAAGACTTTTCTTTTTACTCGAAATAATTCCAATTATTTTTTTTTTAGTACAGATTAAAATTTTCAAATTGTAGCACTGATATTAAATTACTATAGTCGATAATAAAAATAAGATTTACATCAATATTTTCCTTTAATTACGCTCGAATATCATCGAAAGCAAAAATAAATCTGTAAGTATGAAGAGCTAACACATTTTTTCAAAGTAATAACAATTCAAGATATTCGAATTAAAAATATTATTTTAAATATATTATCCAAATATTTTACTAATTTTTTTAACTACTTCGTTAAAATATTCATCCCCGTTTTCAAGCAGGTCATTTAATTTCATATTCTTTAGTTTTTAGATAAAATAAAAATATTTATCAAGTTTCAGATTAAAATTGCTAGTTCTAAGTTAGATCAACAATTTTAAAACATTTTATTTTTAAATGGGTGCCTCTTTTCTACTATTATTTTATTAGAAGCAAGTTTATAATTATTTGCAAATATAGCATGAAAATTTATGAAGAAATATCATTTAAAAAAAAACTCTACAAAAACTAATAAGAAACTCAATTTCAAAAGTATTTCCTAAATGAATATTTTCTTTCATTAGAATATTATATATAATTTGTAATACTGTAATTATTAAAATGTTTTCAAATCAAAATGTATAAATGTGTGAAATAAGTTACATGAAATATTGTCACAGCTCAATTTTAAAATCGCTAACACAAAACTTTAAATAAAAAAGAACGTAAGTTATCACCTTTAAGACTACAATGTTCATATTTTCATTCCGGGGGGAAATATTAGCACTTTTTCGAAAATTCTGTCTTTTAAAAAAATTTCTTAACAAAAAAGTAAATAAATATTTTGTTATACACTTCTGATAAATATTAAATCTACACATATTAAATAACATAGTTATTGCTCTGAAGTGTTCGAAATATTACTTTGGTAACAATGAAGTATTAGACGATAATAATAAGAATTTATTTAATTTCCCTAAAATACATTGAAAATCAATTACTAGTTTTTAAAAGATAAATTAAGATATGTTTCTCTTTATTATACCTTTTAAAATCTCAAAGTACTGTTTACTTGCTGTTTTGTTTACACTAACTTTAAAATTTATTTCTCTTTTTATGTTGCAGAAAGACTGTTGATAATTTGCTTTGACAGATGTAATTTTAACACCTATTCAGTGCTGTTTAGCTGCCTCAACAGAGGTTAATTAATTTCTTTAAGATAAATTATCTTCTCTCTATAAAAAAAAGGCATGCTTATATATAAACTGTTGAACAATTACTTATTTCGCATACATCCCTATACAAGCAGAAAACATAAATTGATTGATTATTTATTAACGTCGTAATATAACGCAATTGATGACGGATCACATTATTCTAAACCTCAATCAGAGATAACTTGAACGACTCTAGCTGATCCCACATGGACTTAGAACCTCGATAGTATTTAGTACGTCAGCGCCTCTGAACGGTGGTCTTTTGTACCATGAGGACTCGAACGAACAACGACAGTAGCGACCTCGTGACCATGATCATATGGCCATCACAACCACAACAAAAAGATGAAAAATTATACTGAAAAACGTTTTATGCAAGGTTTTACAAATAACAGATTTAGCATCTACGATGAGATCTTTTTTTAATTATAATTAAATTATTCAATTAAATATAAGAATTAAAGTAAACGATGAAATATTGAGAAACGGACAATAGTAAACTTTTCTGATATTAAAATTAAATGAAACGGTAAATTATTAAATTGATTATATTTCAGCTGAATGTAATTAAATACAAAGCAAACGATAAATTATTAAATTGAATGTATTTAAGCTAAATGTAATTAAAATTGAAGTGAACGATAAAAAATTTTAAAGTCAACTTGTAGCCAAAAATTATCCAACTAAAACAATAGCCCTTAGGGTGGCCAAAATACCTAAGAAACTCAAAGAAATATTACTTACTTATACCTAGAATGTCAAAGTTCACTTCAACTTTCATACTTAGAAAATATCAAGACGTTGATAATATTGCAGAAGCATAAGAAGTTTTGACGAAACCGTTTCCCATTTATAAGGAACTGAAAGCTTTTACTTTCTTCGTGGAAAGATACTCTTTTTCATTTTTAACATTAATTATCTGTAACATAAATTCAATTTCATTAAAACATTTCCATCTTATAGCCTGAAGTATAACATATATATTGATATTATCATTTAGTTTATGTTGTGTTATTAATATAGTCATGAGTTAGATATTGTGAAGTTTAATGGAGCAAGAGTCAGATATGACTAAACTGCGTGAAACAAGGTGTAACTTTGACTTAGACATTTGAGAAAAAAATAGAAAAATATACAAATTGGATAACAAGAAATGGGGTCGAAAATAGGGAAGGATAGTGAGGATATTCCAGGGACACATCAACCATGTTTATCAAATATTAATATAATCAATGTGTTATGTTAATGATATTAATAAATTTTCAAGTTTTAATATTTTTGCGTTTTGATATTATCTTGTGTTGAAGTCTAATTTCCCAATTAATATTTGATATAAAAGTTTCGTTTAAGTAGTAAATATAACATCAATAAAATGACATTGATGATGTAAATATCAATTAATTTGGATATAATCGTTTCATACCTATTTCTTTAAAAGGTATGATCGTTAAGATGACCTAACGTTTCCTTTTAAAAAATTTACTATTCAATAGTATATTTCTATATTTGATCAAATATTCGCACTTAAAAATTAACCACTTCTTAAAAAAATTATTCATGACTGATTATAAAGCTTCTGGTCAAAACGTTTAAATATTTCTTTGAATCATTTGGTAACAAACTTAGCGCATTAGGGTAATTATTACTAATAAGCAAAAAAACAGAAAGAAAAGATAGTTTTTCTCATATTTTTAGTTAACTTTTAATTTGGGTATCATTTTCACTAATTGATTTTATCTCGCATATTATCATTTGACATCTTTTTAAAATTAAATGAAAATTTAAGTGATTAAGTTCTTCACAAAGAGATGCATGTTCTTCAAGTATTTGTTACAAATGGGTTTTCGGATTAATTACATGACATCTCATTTATAATACTCATTTTTTTAAATATACTTTTTAATTCCTGTCTGATACATAAGATGAATTCTACTAAAACACATAAAAGAAAAGAAGAAAAAAAAAAATTGTATGTTTCACTATTTTCATGCAATTAGTATATTTTTAAAGGTTCCTATAAGTAAGTGCATAGCTTATATATGGTTTATGTACTAATTTTTAAGTTCAAACTGATGAAAACTTTTGAATAAACATCATATCTATCATTAGATCAGATCTAATACTCGATAACTTATTCCTGTCAGGGTTTACCTACTTTAGCAAAATACGGATATCATGACCTCGATGTACAGTAGTGATTGTTTTTCTCTTTTCCAAGGGAATCAGCCCCTTTGGCAGTTGTAAATGACGTGCCTGAGGGACACCTTAGCGATATTTCTCTATTTTTGATCCTTCTTCTTAAATAACTTTTTTTTGCATTTCATAGATTATGTGCACACACATTGTTTGGAAATGCATTCCCAGATTTGGATTTTGTACCATAAGCCTTAATTTAATTCGCTCATTTAATATATCGATAATTATACTGAATCTGAAATCAGCTCTTTCTTCTGTCGGCCAAATGTTTGCTATATTTGTTTTTCATATTATTTTCCTCATATTTGAAAACTGAAACATTTATCACACTGCAACCATTAAATCCAGCTTAACCATATTTAATGTTACCCCTATACCTTATTATTAAAGCATTATAAGTTGAATTTCCATACGAAAAATAAAAATAACATGTTTACAGCATTATTTTTAAGTAATAATAAATGAGTGCAAAATTAATTAATACAGAAATAAATTTATAATATATTCACCGATTTGTATTTCAACAAGGCGATATCATTTATTAAGCTATAAAAAATATGTAGTACACTGTTTAATGGTTTCGAAGAATTGTATTTTCTTGAAAATAAAAAAAAAGTAAACTTCGGTAAAGGGGAAATGATTTTCATATGCAAATAAAGGCGTGAAATTTCAGCATAACTATTTAATAGCCTTTCTGTTTTTCGATAAATATTTAGCAAGTGTTTCGGAAACCTTTCATGTTTTCCAAAAATGGGAGATAAAATCAAATTTCCCTTCTTACCACCTAAAAAATTTTCAACATCGTTTCATTAAAATGTCGCGTACAACTACGCAATTGGAAACTCCTCTTCTTCGTCGCGTTTTTGTCATTTCAATGGACTGACAGCCAGTGTTATTGAAATCCATTTACGTTACATAAATTACCCCTCACTCCAATCTGATTTATGCTTGACAAGAAAGTGCGTATGCTTGGTTCATTTAGAATCACATTATAAAAACTGGTGATGCGAAAATTGCCTAAAGAGGGAATGGGAAATTTGCATTAGAATACGTTATGTTGACGTTTTTTTCCTCTGTAAAGCTAATGCAAGCGAACGTATTAAGCATTGCGGAACAAGGGTTGTTGAAAACCCGTGCGTTATTTTTTATGTGCGTTATGTTTAACAATTTTCAGAAATATCGTGCGAAGAAACATCTCTTCAAATTTAAAGGAAGAGTTTTTTTTTAGGATTCAATTAACTGAAGTGGAAGCAAACGTGTTTTTCGAATTCAATCACTGGAGTTTGCTTTTGATTTTCCTTTGGATAAGTTTAATTATTACTAAGAAATAACCAATATTTCTATGTAACAATTATTCTGCATATTAATTGATTCTTACGTAATGTTATTAAAATATGCTATGACTATTAATTTCGGTGTGATTAGTTTCATGAAACCATGGATTGAAGTAATTCGCGAGAAAATAGAATTCTTAATTAAGCGTTGGAAAGGTCAATAAACATTGGAAGAAATGTATAACTCGATAATTCAATGTACCTGTCGCGATCTCAATTATTTTTCTATAGTTTGTGGAACCGCGATTGACAACACCAGTCTAAATCGAGAAAGTAAACAGAACTCGAGAAATTGGCGATGTCGTACGTGCGTCGAATTCGAGTCTCTCTCTGGGAAGATAATTAACATCACCTTCTGATTTGAACCGTGTGTGTGTGTGTGTGTGTGTGTGTGTGTGTGTGTGTGTGTGTGTGTGTGTGTGTGTGTGTGTGTGTGTGTGTGTGTGTGTGTGTGTGTGTGTGTGTGTGTGTGTGTGTGTGTGTGTGTGTGTGTGTGTGTGTGTGTGTGTGTGTGTGTGTGTGTGTGTGTGTGTGTGTGTGTGTGTGTGTGTGTGTGTGTGTGTGTATTGTATTGTGTGTGTGTGTGTGTGTGTGTGTGTGTGTGTGTGTGTGTGTGTCCAAATGAAAATAAACTGTTATAAAACTTGAAATTCTCCCAAACTTTGCATTTGAAGATCAATCCAACACAACATTACCTGCAATATTCTTTAAAAAAAATTAATCTAGATTCAGATCAATTGCAAAGGGCTGTAATAGCCTAAGTTCTTAATTTAGGATGCTTCATATAGAAGGATGCTTGACAAAAAGTCATGGCTTTAAAAGTTGTTTCTATAAGAAAAAATTAAGTTTATATGATTTCACCAAAATGTAGCATTGCTTGGAGCAATTCAGGTTGATGCTTTTATAATTCTAGTCAGATATCAAAGTCTTTCCGAAATGTTCTGAAGTAATTAGAAGAGAATCGTTCTTTTTGGGAATCAATCAAATCATGCATCGCACCCATTGACTGGAAAATATTACATTTGCCGATAATATTTTTATAGCTCTAGACATTAGGCTGGCTTAAAGACCAATGTTAATTTTAAATTATTTATTAACTGATTTTATTTTGTAACAAGATATCGTAAATACCTTTTTTAGAAGGAATTAATAATATCAAAATGTAATAAGTATTGATCTTTCATTGATTGATTAATAGTTCATTATACATCAATGATTATTTCTTATCAATTTTTTTCTTGTATCTTACATTTTTATTTATCTGTGATAGGGGTTACTCTTTCAAAAGATATTTTTCCTACCTTAATTGACATTAATCCTTGAAGAGGGTAGAATATTTTTTATCATCACAGAAGATCCTTTTGTCCTTTAACAACTGATGATATATTTAATTAGATGAAATTTTATTTTTATATTAATTCATTCATGTCTCTCTTTTCAATTCTTAATCATATAATTATCCAAGTTGTTAAATGTAATTTTCTATGAGTATAATGGATAATTGACAGTTTTTCTGATATAATTTGTTCTTCAAATATTTTTGTAGAAATATGCCAATTATAACAAAAACACTGTTCACGCTAAAAAAAAATATTATATTATTAGAATCCATTTAGATAATGAAGTAAAAAGCATCTTGATTAGAATTATTAATAAACTGTTCTAATTAAAATACATCTAATCTATGTAAAAGTGAAAAAACTTCTAGTCAAATATTGACATTTCGTTACAGAGGAAGATTATTTTTCTTTCGAAAAAAACTTAGAATGCTTCAATTAACTTTATTCAAATGATTTATTTTGAATTTCAAAAAATGACTAGTTTCACAAAAGTAAAAATAATTGAATAAAATTAAGACAGAGAAAAGAAAATCAAACTAAAAATAAAATTCTAATTTTAGCCCTTGAGGGCAATCAAAACTTAGAAAAAGGTAATTCTTTTAATTTATTCTTAAATGTTCCATTGTGGAAAAATATTTACGTGATTTTATCTATAAAAATAGGATCATATATGCTCTTTAGCTAAATTTTTTCATCAAAAAAATTATGAAGAACACTAATTATTAATTATCTCATTATTAATACATTTCTTTTTATCTCCATTTTTAGAGAAGAAATCGTTAATGGAGAGATGCATTTTTCTTTTTTTCATTAAATAAAATATCTTATCCACTGGCAACTGCATATGATCTCCATTGTCATTAGGAGGAGCAACCGAGAAATTGATACCAATAATGATATGCAATTTATGCCATTCTAAAAATGAAAATACAGCAAAGATCAATTAGTGAATATGAAGTGAATTAATTTATAAAATTACAAAATAATGAAAACAAATTCCATTTGTTTGCAACGAAATATTATTAATATTTAAAGCCATTTATAAAAAGTATTAATGTTGAGATTTTGACTTCACTTCTGAACTTGTTTCCTTATTAGTGTGAGTACTAATTACTGATAAAAGTAATAGTTCGACAGTTAATTAAATTAAATAATAAATTTCTTGACATAAAACGTTTAATAATTCACTACATTAGGCGTTGCTATTAAATGATTGACCTGAAGCTGTTAAAAAAGAAGTAAGCATGCTCGAAACATCAGCGACCGCCAGCCTTTTAGTCTGAAGCCTTCTCTTTCGAATGCAATGACTTATTTTTGTGAACAAATCCGTGTAACCGTAGCCTACCTTTGTAATAGTGTTTTTTTATTTATTTGTTTGTTTGTTTCGCCGGAATTATAATAAGTGAGCAACAAATTATTGTGAAATTTCACATGGAAGTTGGAAAAAACGCTACTGAAACTTGTGACATTGGGCTATTCGCTGTTTCCCTTCACTAACCTTAGGGACTTTTAATTAAGATTGATTGCTTTTGCTAAACAACCTTTGCCCAACCAAAAATGAAACGTGAATATGCAAATAGGAAATAGGTAGAAATGAAGTGAAGCGGGAGAGTTAGAAAATGTATAAACTCCGACTGAAAGTCGCGAAAGAGAAGCTGAAGGAGAAGTTATAGAGAGGCTGAAGGAGAAGTGGAAAGAATTTGAAGGAGTTGGAAAGAGAGGTTGAAATAGGTAATCAGATTAAAGATTGATGCAAGAGGTTTAGTGAGTACTGGTTTCAACAAGTGATCCGGAGTCTGAGTTACAATCGAGGAAGGATTAGTGGTAAGAGTCTGTTAGATTACTATTGGTGGGTTGAATTTAGTTAATAGAAATCTTCCCCAGGAGAGCATAGTGAGTTGCTGTCATAGTAAATAGAAGTTAATAAATTCCGTAAATAGTGTTCTAGTGTCTCTTTGATTTATTATTGTGTCTTAGTGTTTAATAATTGAATCTAGTTATGGCACAAGAGGAAGTCCGGGTCAGGCGGGCGTCACACTGGCGCCCATCGTGGGGCTTTTTTTAAATTGCCCCATCTCTACCTCTAACTAAATTTTCACCTATTACCGAGTACCACTCCCGAGCACGACCTGTGAGATGATTCCTCAAATATGCCTGTTGAAGGGCCTCCGGGATGCTATAATACTGAACATTATCGTCAAAGCTAGCTAAAAAGTCATTAACATTTCCAGAACCATCGAAAAACTCTACGGGAAACACGGCTACTCCTACTCCAGGGGTGGGAACGGTTGGTCGCCAGTGTGCCACAAACTTATAATTTCTTGAAAGAAGTATATGGCAATGAATGTGTATCGTGTGCACGTGCAATGAGTGGTTTAAGCATTATCAAGGTAGCCGAGAAGACGCTAAAGATGATTCAGGCCCGGGTCACCCTCCCACATTCAAAACGGATGACGATATAAAAAAAATCAATAATCTGGTTCATTATGACAGTCGGTTAAGCATTCGTGTGATTGATGAGACTGTAAGAATTGACAGAGAATCCGTAAAGCAAATTTTTCTCCACCAAGACAATGGACCGACTCATTCCACATTTTGTTTCTACCCAAGGGCAGCGTCCCAGTGTGAAGCCATCCGCCTTATGCGACGGATCTTGAGTCATGCGACTTCTATCTGTATCCTAATGGTGAAATCAGCATTAAAAGGAACAAGATTTGAGCCTATTGAAATTGTGAAAGAGAAAGTGGCACACGTCTTAAAGAAATTGATAGAAGAAGACTTGCAGCACTATTTAAAAAATGCAAGATTCGCATGGAACGTTGTAGAGATAGAGGAAGGGTGAAAAATGTGATAATGAATAAACATATACGATATCAAAATAAAACGTTTTACAACGTGAGTCCCGTTATTTAATTGCCACACTTCGTTGGACGGAGTATCATAAAGCTTTAATTACTTCTAAGAAATAACTAAAATATTCGGATACAATTTGCGCGTTTGTTCGTTTTCATTCGGCTGCTGTGTCATATTTCAATTTAATACATTAAATCTAAGTGACAAAAT
Organism: Nephila pilipes; assembly: GCA_019974015.1. Classification (NCBI taxonomy): domain Eukaryota; kingdom Metazoa; phylum Arthropoda; class Arachnida; order Araneae; family Nephilidae; genus Nephila; species Nephila pilipes. The sequence continues at coordinate 22,689 of BMAW01018317.1, read as the reverse complement.
GCAGTTTCAGAAAGCTCGAGACTAAACAACGGAAATTATTTATTATCAATGCAGAACAACCAAGGTCACTCTCTCTAGAGTCCCCCCCCCTAACTCACAATCCTAATTTATGATTTGAATAAGATATCTCTTACCAATTTACTTGTTGTTGATTTCAGAACTATCTTTGACAGTACCCACGTAGATTAATTTGGTTAGTGGTATTCAGTCCAATCCGTCAAACTAACAGAATTACTTTAAGATCAGTAACAATGCTCGGGCTGTCAATCCTTATCTTCTATATTTCTTCACGTTTTCTTCTTACTTGCATATTATTGATGTACCATAGTATCTAAATCACTTTATTTCCTTTCTACCTGCATCTATTTTAATTATTCAGGTTTCGTTTTGGTTGGGAGGAAACTATAATTTTACGCAATTGAGCTAAGGGAAAATGGCGAATAGCCCAGAGTCACAAATTTATTCCGCATATTAATTGATACTTATGTACAAAATGTTGAAAATACAGCTATTTATGTTGGTTTTTTTATTTGAAAAATATGTAGAAGATAGAATTCAATCTGCTGCTTTCCGCAATTATATCATTTGAAAGGTCAAGATACACTTGAGGAAGTATATATTTCTGGATTGTGACAATGCAGATTTAGTCTAAAGAATAAAAAAATAAAATTAAGTTTATATCTAGATTACTTTAGAATACTAAAAACTTTAGCTACCCTAAGATAATATTTAAAATTTTGCGATACTGTGGATTACTTAATTTTACTGGGTTCTGAAATCAAACAAATCAATATTAATATATATCATTTGAAACATCTTATACGTAACGATAAATTAATATACATAATAACATTTTGCGATATTTCGGTTATTTCTTAGAAATAATTAAAATTTTATGAACCATCTCGTATAAAAAGTCTTTAAGTTGAGTTTTTTTTTTTTTTTTTTTTTTTTTTTTTAATCGTTACTTGTTTCCATATTTGTATGTGTAAATATAATTTTTAATGAAAATAACTGTCCTCTCAGGATATATTCAAAATTCATATTGATCATTTGAAATAAATCCTTCTGAAACAAAAACAGAAAATATACTACCGAATTTTGAAATAATGTGTATAAGTGTTTGCATACACGTAAAATTAATATTTTGTTTTGTAAATAATATTGATCAAGAAATATTCAGGAATCTATATCAAAATAAAATTCAAAAAATAGTAAAACCATTTGTGATTCGAAAGAATATTAATATTTCAATAGACTCGTCCTAAAATTCATAATTTTTATTAATCTTAATTTTTAAGTGATTCGGGCTAATTTTTTTACTGCTAAATACATTTAGTAGAGGAAACTGAATGAGAATTACTGTTCTAAAGAATGATTTCCTTACAACGGGATTGGACAAATAGCTGCACGCAGTCCACTTATCACCAAATAAGAGATTTTTGAGGCCCACCAAAACAGACAGAAAAATTCGCCATGCACTGAGATTATTTTGCAATACGTAAAATCATACAAAGTAAAACTAAGTATATTTGCGAGGAAAGCAGTAGTAGTAAAATTTATAGCATTTTTTCCTATATCCCTTCATTGGGTGAAAAGAAAGGGCATGAAAATGTTTCTGTAAAGATAAAGAAATATTTGTAGAGTTTGGAGAAGGAATTGGCAAGAAAATTTAAGGAATTTATGAAAATTAAGCTTAAATTCAACTTGTTTTATTATCCCATCTCTGCTGATATTTATACAGAACCTCGAGATCTAATGCTTGAAATTATTCAAATGTAATCAGATCCCACTGTAAAAGAAATATTTAATACTGTGACATGAGTTGTCTTTTACAAATTTTAGTCCCGTGGAAAACTTTCATGTTTGAAGAAATTTGCTGGAGATATATTCTCCATATTTGGCTCAGCATATATTTGCAATCAAAAGTGTTTTTACTTGGTGATCAACAAGAGTAAATATAAATAATCTTTGACAGACTTAACTTCCAGGCTATTATGAGAATATTAACAAGCATTTTCACTCCTGATTTAAAAACAAATTAAAGAAAAATGTGATAGGATACATTCGTATCATTGAACTTAATCTAAAATTAAATGTGCTTGCAGTTACAGATTATAACAGGTCAATTGAAAAGTCTACGCTTTGGAGCGGATTCATCGTGTGCAGTCCACTCGGATGACTGTCGATTGGACTTCGGAGTGAAATGACGGAGCCGTGTTTCATCCATTGTCACATATCGATGCAAAAACTCGGGTTTATTACGCTTGATCATCTTCAAACACTGCTCCGAATCATCAACTCGTCGTTGTTTTTGGTCAAAAGTGAGCTCGCGCGGCACCCACTTTCCACAGAGCTTTCTCATACCCAAATATTCGTGAATGATATGATGTAGTACACGTTCAGTTGTTATCTTTAGAGTGTCTGCTATTTCATTCTATTTCAATTGACGGTCATTTAAAAACATTTCGTGGATTTTTTTAATGTTTTCGTCGGTAACAACCTCTTTTGGGCGTTCACCGTCTTCGGTGCTCATTTCACCACGTCTAAACTTAGCATACCAATCCTTGATGGTTGATTTCCCTGGAGCAGTGTCGGCATCAAGCCAAGTTTTTGCTTCAACTGTATTTTTTCCCTTTAAAAAGCAATATTTTATCAAGACGCGAAATTCATTTTTATTCATTTTTTTCACAATAACAAAAGTTGCTTCGCTCAAAATGCTATAATTCACAAACTAATGATCCGACAGCTGTCAAATTTATACACGCATCTTTTGAGGGTTAGGGCTAACTAAGAAACACATGGATTTAATTCTAGTAGCGTCATTTATGTGTCAGGCCGGGGACTTTTCAATTGGCCTGTTATGATGTTACCACAAAAAATAGTTTGACTATAAGTGTCACTATTTATTTTACCTTATATTTATTGATTTTTATCGTACAATTTATATCTCTTATAGTTTGCAGAATTAGCTACTGAATTCAATCATTAGAAAGAAACGGACCGCTCCTAGCCACCGCATCGATAAAGGAAATTCGAAGGGGATTTCATCAATTTTACTGCATGATTCCACTTATTTCTTTTAACTTTAGGATATACATTTCATTAAATTTTTCAAAAAACGCAATATACTTTTTTTTTCTAATTTTACTAAAATCATGTTATTTTGTTTCTTCAACAATATATATTTTAAGAAGGATATAAAGAAGTTCTGTTTTTATATAAATTCCTGCGTTATATTACCAGTGTTCCAAGTATTTTCATGAATCATATTTATACAAATTATTTTTCTCCGATATAATTTAAATATTGAAAATAATCCTGTCATGTTATGCAACATAATTCTATTCAGAAAATTAGCGTAAATAGTTTTTATTAAGAATAATGTCTCTAGAAGATCATGGGCCGCGGTAGCCTAATGGTGAAGGTCGTGGACTTGCGACCGGCGGTTTTGGTTCGGTAGCGGGTTCGATCCTTGGCCGCCAAAGACCCGCCGTGTAGCCGGGGCTGATGCGCGTTAAATCTGTTCGGGGCCCAAAGTCCTCCCGTTGGCATGGTGTGGATGCTAGGAGAGAGGGGTGCCAGCTCAGGTGTCGTCCTCGTCACTTGACCATGGTTCAAAATTTCGAGGTCCATCGCCAATAGCCCTCGTGTTGCTTCTAGTGCGACGTTAATAAAAAACTAAACTCTAGAAGATCATTTTCTTAAAAGTAACTAACAAGGATTTTAGAAGGCTCATTAATTTGAATTATAGTAGAAGAAAATTTCTTACAGTATTTAGGTCAATTTCAATTAAAAAAAATCTCCATATATTCACTTGTTTTCTATCTCAAAGTCTTAATAATTCAGATAGTAATTGAAAAGATTTGATTTTATATCTGGATATTTTTACGTTTAAACAGAAAATATTACTGAAGAAAAATAGTACTCTCATAAATTTTCTATGATATAACTTCGTAAAAATTGTTTAATGAGAAATACTACTGAAATCTTGCGAAATATAAGATATACTCAATTTTTTCAATTATAAATTAATGTTTTTTATGTTTTAAAATACAAACAAGGATTGCATGTAATTTACAAGTCCTTTAAGTATTAGTATTCAATAAACATAATTTAAAAATTAAGTGCTCTATAAAATTAGTTTTTTTTTTTTTTTTTTTTTCTTTAGTTTTAAAAATAAAATCAAAAGTTTTCCTTAGAATTAAAGAAGGTATTTTGAATATATGACAGAATACTTATCACTGAATAATTTTTTAAGAAACGTTATCTATGCAACAGAGTTTCGTAATTATAATTTTTATCGTTATAATAAATTTATGTCTTAAGATAATTATTGTTATGTATGTTTTTCCTCAAGTTGAAAGAGAATTAATAAAACTGAACTTTTGGAAACTAATATTAATAATATGAAATACTAAATTCTTACAATCAAAAATAGTTTTATTAATTTGCAATTAGATTTGAAAGGCCTAATCATGTTAATTTTTACTCGGGTATTGCTGCAATCAATATTAAATTTAATTTCTTTCGAATGAAAAAGTACGGAATATATTTCTATATTTCATAATATATTTTTCCTTTCTTATCAATCTAATTATTTCTAAGGACAGGGTAAATTCATTTTAGTTTCAAAAAATTGATAAAAGAATCTATTATTTTTTTGTTTTTGGAAAAAATTAAAATAAATAAAAAAAATATTCATTATACTTTTGAATGATTTTATTGCTTATCAAATTAAATTGAATAATATTTATTTGAAAGTTATGTTTAAGTAAGAAATGATATTCATTTTACGCATTGCGTATTTTCACGTATTCATTATTGCCAAAGACGGAGTTCTTATGATTAGAGAGATAATTTTCAAATAAAAAGTTAATTCCTTTATGCGAATAATTGAGAGCTAAATTTTAATCATTCAAGCAAATATATTTCAAATTAAAAATAAAATTGTATTGTACTTGAACTCCTTATTTCATAGATTTTTCTTAGTGTTTTATTAACTTATCTAATAACTTCAGAAATTATGTGCATTTTTATATGTATTATCATTCTCAAAATAAAAGGAATTTATGATTTTTTTTTTATATGAAAACTATTCTACTGGAGAAAGCAACTTTAATGTCTCAAGAAAAAAATTTAAGAAAAGGTCAGTGTACACATTTTAAAATCTCATAAGCAAATTTACTGTATAATAAAGACCTCGAGGACTTGCCTTCTTCCAATAAATACGGGCATCATGACCCCGAGACCCCCTAGTGATCTTTTTCTTTCCGATGGGGTTTATTGTCTTTGGTAAACACAGGTGACGCACTTCCGGGATACCCTAGCGATACTTCTCTATTTTCGACCATTCATCTTGTCAACCAATTTTTGTCTTTTTATTTTATTTTTTTACGTCCAGACCAAATTAAATCTTTTTTGGCGCAGCACAACCATATCTGGCTCTTGCGCCACAATAACCTTTACATTCACTCACTCACTTACTGTATTATAAACCACCTATATATGCAATTCCGAAATATTCTCATTGATAATTTGTTATCATAATCTTTGTTCTTCATTAAGAATAAATTAAAATCCCTTGTTAAGGGCTCCCGTCTACCCGCCATTTTGATTTCTCGGACGTAATGTTAATCCTATGGAATTACGATTTTAATTCTCACATCTTTACTATTCGGCCTATTTGAATGCAATAAAGTGCATCTGAAAGAGCAAAAAATAATGAATGCTTCAGTGGAATTACTTTTTTCCTCCGACTTTTAAAAATATTTTTATCCCTATTTTAATGATTCGTTTACTTGTTTTCTGGTCTTTAAAAAATATTTTTAAATATTTTTAAAAATCAGAGGGAAAAAGTAATTCCACAGAAGCATTCATTATTTTTTGCTCTTTCAGATGCACTTTATTATATTCAAATAGGTTGAATAGTAAAGATGTGAGAATTAAAGTCGTAATTCCATAGGATTAACATTACGTCCATGAAATCAAAATGGCGGGTAGACGGGAGCCTTAAGAGACATATAAAGAAATATCTAAGTTTTGGTTGTCTTAAATTCACCACATTACATTTCGATTGATTTACCAAAAGCTACGTCAAATAGTGCATGTTCAGTCTTGTTAAGTTTCAATGTTTTGTATCAATTCTGATTAATTTTAGGGACTTAGAATTCATCCAATCACATTTATTAATCAGAAACTAAATTTAAAACATAGTATTATGTAAATAAATTAGTAAAAATGGTAAACAGAAAATCGTAATATTTAAAAAACATTTTAAGCTCCAGATAACTAAAAGAAACACACACACATACACATGTGTGCTACGATTTCCTGTTTACCATACATATATATATACACCTCCTGTATATATATATACGCCTACTGTATATATATATATACAGGAGCAAAATTAATTTCCTGTCCTTAAGTTCTACATTCTTAATGCAAGGAAGAAAAAGGTACGTTTCGTGTCATGGTATACCTCAGCAATTCTCTTAAAATGCTTTTATAAGAATTAAAACTGCATTTGAGTACATGAGGGTATTAAAATACTTTGTCCTTAAGAGAAGAATTCGGTTACTTTTAGAAGAATAAAAGGAATCCAAAAAAAGAACTTATGAGTGGGATGTGTTTTTTTCAACATGGACGCATGATTGTATTTTAATATCGTTTTTACAATCTTCACCTTCAAAGAATTTTTGAGAAAATGTTTTTTTTTTCTGAAAGAGAAGAGTTTTTTTAATGGAAAGAAAAGAATTATTTACTCGCTTATCGTCTCTCATTAGAAAACACATTCTAGGAACAATTTTTTTTCAATCATTTCTTGTGTTTGCTACACTTAAATGTAATTTTTTTTATAATGTTTCGTACATTTCCCGATTCAGCGGTATTCACGAGTGAAAAAAGTGCAATTTCAAGAGAGTGCTCTCTCACACATTCCTTTTAAGTACAATACAATTATCTACTCGAATATTTTCAGGATACTAGCATGTGCTTACAGAATGCGACAAGGAAAAAAGCTTAGTTATTCTGAGTGAGTAAACTCTTTCAATAAAAATGGGATTTATAATGGATCTGTAAGAAATTGGAACTCTTTAACAATTCGCTTGCGGTAATATTAATAATTCAATGTAATTAAAATGCTCCTACTTCTTGATTTACTATTTTACCTACTTTAAATTACATTTATTATTCATCATAATTTGATCATTTAAGTTGAATTTAATATGGTACTTTTCAACTTAAACTTTGATGCTATTCAGCTCGTCTTATTTTCAAACAAATTGAGTGACATTTGTTGGTTGTGTGTGTGTCCCGAGCTTAAAGCCCACCTGTAGAGGGCATTTTTTTGCAGTGGGGTGAATATGCGATGTCACGAAATATCCTCAGGGCAGAGCAGATCAGACAAATCTCCGAGCCAAGAGAGTAAATACTCAAGAACGTTATTATTCGCTGGGTGATAGAGTGCTAACTGTATTTTCTTCTAACACGAAAGTAACGCGAAAGGAGCTGCCGTTATATGTATTGCGGGTGATTGAGTGCTAGCTGTAATCTCTACTGATCACCGAAGTAACAAGAATTGTATGGAATGAATAAACGAAGTTGCTATTGTAACTAAAAAGTGTGTCTGATCTCATATGTTGTTATAAGTGAAAGTAAACTAGCTAAGTAAGCTATAATATGGAATGAGATTTTGTAAGAAACAAAGTGACATGATTTATCAATTCTAAAATAATAATAAGTTATGTTGTGAAGAGGGGAAAAGAAAAGTAATTGTGAAAAAAGGTTAAAAATAAGAAGAACCTTAAGTAAATGTTAAAGAAATAAAGTTTAAACTTAAAGTTTAGTTTTGTTTTATGATGATTTTTAATACATTGTTTACAACTAAATTTAATATTGTCATATTAAGAAATCAAAAGGATTATCTGAAATTTTGATGGAGGAGAATCGCCGTTAGGTGTTAAAACACTTGTAACACATAGATATTAATTCCTTATCCTTCCATTGTTGCTCAGAAATTTAAAGAGTCACTAGTTAACACATAAACAAATAAATTCAAAACAGGTTAATAGGTTATTAAACATAAGATATTTATAATGAAACCTGTGGATTAATTTCCTATATCTGTCTGAATCTAAAGATTATAACTAAGTATTTAACTGAATAATCAATCTGATCTGAGACTTTAGTAGAACTTTAAGATACGGTCTGACTTACTGTCCCTTAGCACATCTTATCTATCTTTCCATCTACATCTCTGTACTCTTATCTTTCCTCCTTTATTAGCGTAAGCACAATTCCGATGTCTTAACTGATAAATTCCACCCACGCTCTCTACTTCCAACCACGCATCAGAGTCTGCAAAGCATATAACAGGTCAATTGAAAAGTCCCCGGCCTGACACATAGATGGCACTACTAGAATTAAATCCATATGTTTTTTAGTTAGCCCTAACCCTCAAAAGATGCGTGTATAACTTTGACAGCTGTCGGATCATTAGTTTGTGAATTATAGCATTTTGAGTGAAGCAACTTTTGTTATTGTGAAAAAAATGGATAAATAAGAATTTCGCGTGTTGATAAAATATTGCTTTATGAAGGGAAAAAATACAGTTGAAGCAAACACTTGGCTTGGTGCCGAGTTTCCAGACACTGCCCCAGGAAAATCAACCATCAAGGATTGATATGCTAAGTTTAGACGGGGTGAAATGAGCACCGAAGACGGTGAACGCAGTGGACGCCCAAAAGAGTTTGTTACCGACGAAAACAGTAAAAAATCCACAAAATGATTTTGAATGACCGTAAATTGAAATTGAATGAAATAGCAGACACTCTAAAGATATCAACTGAAGGTGTACATCATATCATTCACGAATATTTGGGTATGAGAAAGATCTGTGCAAAGTGGGTGCCGCGCGAGCTCACTTTAGACCAAAAACAACGACGAGTTGATGATTCTGAGCAGTGTTTGAAGATGATCAAGCGTAATAAACCCGAGTTTTTGCGTCGATATGTGACAATGGAGGAAACATGGCTCCATCATTTCACTCCGAAGTCCAATCGACAGTCATTCCAGTGGACTGCACACGATGAACCCACTCCAAAGCGTGGGAAAACGCAACAGTCGGCTGGTAAGGTTATGGCGTCTGTATTTTGGGATACGCATGGAATAATTTTCATTGACTACTTTGAAAAAGGAAGGACCATCAACAGCGACTATTACATAGCTTTATTGGACCGTTTGAAGGACGAAATCGCCGAAAAACGGCCGCATTTGAAGAAAAAGAAAGTGCTGCTTCACCAAGACAATGCACCGTGTCACAAGTCAGTGAAAACGAGGGCAAAAATAAATGAATTGGACTTCGAATTGCTTCCTCATCCACCGTATTCTCCAGATCTGGTCCCCAGCGACTATTTCCTGTTCTCAGATCTCAAAAGAATGCACGCTGGGAAGAAATTTTCGTCGAATGAAGAGGTGATCGCCGAAACTGAGGCCTATTTTGAAGCAAAGGACAAATCGTACTACAAAAATAGTATCGAAAAGTTGGAGGGTCGCTATAATCAGTGTATCACCCTTGAAGGGAATTATGTTGAATAAAAAAAAACTAATTTTGCCAAAAAAATGTGTTTTACTATGGTAGGCCGGGAACTTTTCAATTGACCTGTTAAATGAATCTCCTCAATCTTATTACTGTTCTTCAATAATTCAATTCTAATCTAAGAGTACATAAATCACGTTTCCCTTATTGGTCGAGATTCTCAATTCAAACTGCATCGTGTTTAAATCCCCGAGGGTTAGTGAAGGGGCAAACATGACAGAGCCTCCCTACAACCTGTTATTTCAAATATTACCAATTATGAAGCATTTCAGATGACATCGAAAACCTAAAACAATAGATTCCTGTTCCATGCACCTCTAAACTTCCTGCTATTATTTCTTTCTTTCCTACTTAGAGCAATCACTTTATCTTTGAATACGTATTTTAAATGCTTTTAATTAAATTACTCTTAATACTCTCACAATTTTTTTTGAAATCTTGTTTAACAAAAAATATTGTTATTGAAAACATACAATTGCCTAACAAAACATAAATTGTTAACAAAAAATTGTTATTGAAAACTTACTCTTTTCATTAGTTTATATCGTAACACGAGACAACATATTTTAAATATAACTGCTCTAACTCGGTCAAGGATGCATATAAATTAATTATTTCGTAATAAAAAGCATATATTTCTGAGTGATTTATTAAGAAAGAAAATTTACTCTCAAAACTTTGGGTGGATTTGACAATATTGTTCAGTCATAATACCTTTTCCGGAAGGAATTTGAACTTTCTTTCTGTGTTACGAATAAATGTCGAATGTTCATCATGAAATATCTGACTTTATTTTAAACATAAACGAGTCAAAAACTCATTGCTAAATATAATTATTTAATTGACCAATACAAGAAAAATTATGTATGCCTAGTTATTATAATAGAACACTATTAATCTATATGGTAGCATGAATAAATATTTGTATTTCTTATAACTGAAAATATTATACATATTTTAAACAATTATGAATTGATATAGAAAATAATTATGAGTAAACACTTGTGATATTTTTGTACAGCTTTTAAATCGCTGTAAAAAAATATAAAGTGCAAAAAATAAACATGTCAAACCAATAAAAATTATATATTCAAACTTATTTTAATTTAATCACTCAGTTTTATTGGTTGGATTCTATTTAACTTCCACCTAGGCAACAGAAAACAAAATGGCGCCAAAAAGCACTGCAGATCCGTGGTATTAATAACTTTTGTAATAGAATCCTATTAGAGCCCTTTCTTTGACACAACTCTACTTTTGGCGTGATTTGGCACTGTTTTCCGACTCCAAAATGGAAAGTCAAAGGGGATGTTACCCTATTTTTAAATCATAAATTAGTAAACAATATTTTCATGCTCACTTTTACTGAATAGTATTTCTTTTTTTTTATATACACTCAGACTTACAAATATTTGTGCTACAATAGCGAAGATTGAACAGTAAATTTTACAGCTGGTGAGATTTTTTTAAATACAAATGTTTAAGTGTCAAAAGCTGATAAAGGAACTTCTATTAATTTTATTAAAACTATTTAGTATGATGAATAATATAAGATTTTTGTAGAAAAAAAGGAATAAATCTTCATGATTAAAAAATGCTTAAGCTTATTTTAAAAAGAAGCAAAAAAAAAAAAAGGTTGAAAAACAATTGTTTTCAATTATATAATTTTAGAGTTTTATTTTTCAACGCATTAAAAAATCGATAAATTGTTGTATCTTCAAGAATTAAAAAAATATTTTATTCATGAAATCACGGGTCTTTCTCACCAGATAATTGCAAAAATGAGATACGAAATTGAAAGTTGAAAAATTAATGCAAGTAACTGGAGTTGAGAGAAGATCAATATGTAAAAATTCATTTTATATTTTCTTTTTACAACAATAGTAGCATTTCTCTTGAGATATATTTAATTTATTATTTTATCGCGTTTGTTTTAATTTTGATACTTAATTTAATAATTTTATTATTATTGCAAAATCGTTTGATTTTATTCTTTTTGTTGTCTCAAGTTCCATTGTCTTAGTACTTGGAGAAAGTTAGATATTTTGACAAAAAGATAAATACACGAAAAAATTATGGAAAAATCGTCAGTTATTTTAGAAGTTGCTAAGAGTAGATTAATATGTAAAAATTCATTTTATATTTTTCTTTTTACAACAACAATAGTAGCATCAATTGTTTTCTTAACTTTCCACAAAACCTACTTTAACCATAGTGTTGTTATTTGCATATTAAGAAATCGAGCTTTTCTTGTAAGCACAGAAAACGTAATTGTTTTTAAATAAACACTTACAACTTTTAGGTAGGACCCAGTATTAAAATAAATTTTTTATGAAATTTGAATCATAAAAAAGTAATTTTTTAATTAATAAACTCAATACTTTAAATTATAATTACGTTTAGTATATAGAATGCTATGTTTATAAACACTCTGAAAATTTTCAAAGCTAAGAGCTGTGTGCGATAGAATTTATGCTAGATATATTTGTAACGTATATGATTTACAAATATAAATATTGTAATTTATAATTAATTACTCAAGCATAATTGCTTACAGTTGTGAATGTAATTATGCGTCCATAAATTACAGATATCTTAAGCCTCTCATTTACCAGCCATTTTGATTTTGTAAATATAACCCTTTGATAATGTAATGTTACATCCTAAGGAATTTCTCCTACCCAACTCTAATCTTTACAGTTTTAGAAAAGTGCATCCAAAAGAGTAAAAAAAATAATGATGAAGGTTTCTACGAAATTGCATTTTTCTCGGGTGCTTAAATGATTTTCATCCCTATTTTTATGATTCATCTATGGGTTTACTGATCTCTAAAATTATTCTAAAATATTTTTAAAATTCGTGAGGTAAGAGGGGGAATGTGATTCTGCTGAAACCTTTATTGTTGTTTCTCTTTCGGACGCATTTTTTTCATTCAAATTGGTAAGATTGTGTAGATTTGAGAATGGTAATAGAAATTCTACACTTTTAACTTAAAGTAACTTCGTTCACGAAATAAAAACAGACGGTAACCTAAATGTGAAAATATAACTTCAATTTCTTATAATTCTCTAATTTGTGGATTACTTATCTTGAATTAAGTGAACTCCTTCTTGTCGAAGACGTGTTGTGAATTTGGGCTAATCACGGTTTTCTCTTCACTAACCTTGGGGGCTTTTAATTAAGATTGGTTGCTTTTGCTAAACAACCTTTGCCCAACCAAAAATGAAACGTGAATATTCAAATCAGTAGCAGGTAGAAATAAAGTGAAGCGAGGGAGATAGGAAATATATAAACTCAGCTTGAGAGTCACGTTAGAGGTCGAGTGGTTCTAGCGTTTGGCAATTGTTCCAGAGTCGAAATCGGGGCAGAGAATTATTACAAGTTATCGGCTGCTTAATGAAAGTTAGAAGTCAAGACAGCCTCAACTTGACACTAGTGGTAAGACTCTGTTAGTTTGTTATTGATAGATCAAGTTAATATAATTAGAACGTTATCTGGGGAGAGCCGGTTACATGTGTCATTATATTAGCAATTAGTCAATAAATATAGTGTTGAAACCTGTGTGACTTCTTATTGAACGTTTTATTGACTTTTAGCGCTTTAGTACTTAGAGTTTAGCTATGGCACAAGAGGCAAAGAGGAATAGCCTGATGTCACAATGTGAGTTACTTTTAATGTGTGTATTTATCATCTAAATATCATTAGTGCTAAATACCCGTATGTATGCATTCATGTGCTATAAATATTTTAAAAGAAAACTCGTATTTGAAAGGAAAAATAAATTTTAAATCTATTTCAAAACATAATTAATATTGTTCTATATGTTCCACTTTAAAACTCAAAAATTGCATTATCAAGCTGTTGTTTGGAATTCTCATTCGTATTATACATTAAAACTCATGTAATAAACTTCTAATAATTATTTATCTCAAATAATCAAACATCTGCTTTTCTCTCCGCTTCAAACTCTGAATAACTATTGATTTCAGTATCGCTTTTCTGAAACGTGTGACAGATTGAATAATCGAGTTTCATCGAAACGCTGCTTTAATTAAATATCCTGGGGAAACCAACCGAGTGGATATCCCATTACATGTGAAGACGAATGAAATCATTGACTCCATCTGAAAGGCTTCTTTATGTAAGAAGTTACAAATTTGGTAAATGCTAGAATTTCTGATGAGGTTGTGTATTCAAACGTTGTTGGACATTGAATGATATTTAGAGGGTTTATGTTTCGAGTTGCGGAGTAACATATTATGGATAATAGGTATTTGATAACATGTGAATAGGTAATCAAAAGGTAAACATGAATTATGCATTTAACTGATATTTCACTGTTTAAAATGGATTGAAAGAGGGATTGAAATATAGTACCAGTAAAGCAAAATAGTAATTTTGAAAAATGTTTAACTTGAAAACTCCCACATAACATAGTCACTTAACATGTAAACACGAAATAACAATATGGGTCCTATAAATTTCGAAATTGACATGTAATTGCATTTATTTTCCCACTGAAAAAGAAAAATTTCGCTTCTTAGACCGAGATTTTTCTTTTCGTTAAGCCGAATAAAATAAACAATGGTGCTACTGTTGCTAGGTTACACTAGTATTTGGGTAGAAGCCCTTCGTTATTGTAAAAATATGTCTTCAAAACATAATTCACCGATTCGTAACCTAAATGATCTCTTTAGAATGACATATAATAGGCGGATTATGTTTTGAAATCCGTGAATTTTGTCCAAATCGTCTTTTTTTTTTTTAATTTTATTTATTTATTTTGAATTTTTTTGAATTATTTTTTAATTGAATAACGACTCAGAAATTGAGACGGAAACTCACCGCTTTTTGTTTAAAATGAAGATGGAGTTCTTTAAGACGGACTTAAAATGATGGATTATATTAAACAATTTTTTCCTGAAAAAGACAGCACAAAAAATATCAGATACTTTTCCAAAGTCAATATATATTTATATACATATATATAACACATCGATCAATAACTCCCGAGTCTAACATTGAAAACAACATTTTTTTTGCAAATTTTTTTTTTTAATCATCAACATAACACCTTTTGTTAATCACCTTTTAGGGTGATACAATCGTTCCAACGCTTTTCCAAATTATTTTTATTCCCCCCCAATTTTTTTTTTTTTTATTTTATTTTATTTTTTTTTCTCGCAAGAAATCTTTTTTGTTGCGAGTAAATAGCGATAAACAGCTTTCTGAATCATCGACTCGTTGCTGTTTTTGTTCCATCGAAAGCAATCGCGGCACCCACTTGGAAAAAAACCTTTTTCACTTCACTTCAAAAAACCTTTTTCCTGGTCCGATCGACTTAAAATTTTGACACGTTCAAGCAAAGGTTAGTACTCTAGAAAGACCTGGTTACTGGTTTACTACGAGTGCCATCTCTGGGTTAGTCTCGGGAGTTATTGATCGATGTGTTATAATATATATATATATATATATATATATATATATATATATATATAACGTACTTTAATATGCTTAGCCTTGTATATGCCACTATATATATGTATATGTATAACCAGCCATATGTAATGTTAACAGCAATAGCAACATGTATGTATGTATGTATATGTATATAATGTAATATGTATATATGTATATGTATGAAGTAGAAGTATTGTAGCCTTCTGTAATAAAATGCAATATTATACTGTATGTATGTAATAATACATATATATAGAGTACTGATATTATGTAATATGTAATATGTATGTAAATTAACAGTAACCAACTATGTAATAACAACCATGTGCTCAACCCAATATATAAATGCTGATACATATATGTAGCCAATATGGAGGAAATAAGAAGTAAAAGAGTCGTAGCCGACATTTCATGTTTTTGCTTAAAGGCCAGATTTGTGCTGCGTTGGTTTCCTAGATGAAGAACTTTCATGATTATCAGAACCGTATCAGGTCATAGTCTTGGATTTACGGAAGGCAATTTTCGTTTGTCATAGGTTTGAACCTTGACGCCACTAAAGACCCGATGTGTTGCCGGTGGCTGATGCGCGTTGAATCTGTCGAGGCTCCGATTCCTCCCGTGGATTAGTGTGGAAGTTATGAGAGGGAGTGCCTGCTCAGGTGTTGTCCTCGTCACTCGATTTGACAGATAACCCTAGTGTTGTTTCCAGTGTGGCATACAAAATCAATCAATCAATCAACCGTACAGTATTGATTCTTTGCAAATTTTAAACTTTTCATAGCTTCCTTGAGTAGACAAAAAACATGATATTCACAAGGTGAAAGCTTAGGATTTTACAGAGTATGTTTCAAAGCTTCCCATCGATTCTGCTGGTTCATTAACATCGCACTGAGAAGCAACCCGAGGTCACAATAGATCTTGCAATTTCGAACCTCAAATGTGCGACACAAGGACAACGCCTGAACTGTAAACTCATTCTTCAAACTTCTACACCACGTTAATGGAAGTACTTGGGACCTCTTTCAGATTTAACTTGCATCAACCTCGCTACAAAATGAGTCTTTAAATGTATCAGGACATGAACTCAAGACTCGACGAAAACAGCACCCGCGATCGTGACCATTAGGCAAACGCAGTCACGGTTTCCCATCGATATCGCTACAACAAATTTCAGCAGTCAATAGCCACATTATAGCCGGTGTGTTTTGTCATGTAGTAAAATAATACTTTTAGACAACAGTAATATCGAACTATCACTATCTTATGCATAGTAATTCCTCAATTCTGCCCCTCCAGATTGTTCAGTGTAGTTATTGTCTCTTGGGTAATGACCACGTGTGCTTGACCTGGTCGATGCTTGTCGTCCACAGTGGTTCGTTGTTTAAAAATCTCACTGCAGCATCGGAACACTGAAGGGCATGAGAAACTCTCCAACCAGTACACATTTAGTGTGATGAATGAGTGATGGCCACGATAATGACGCAAGAGTCGGATATGGCTATACGCACCGAACAAGGTATAACTGTGATCCAGACGATGAAAAAATGAAAAAAGGTAAAAATTGTGTCATAAAAAGGGTGGTCGAATATATAAAAGGATCGCTATGGTATAACGGAGCCCCGTGTTTACAAAAGACAGTAAAACCCATGGTTAGGGGGGGAAAGGTCACTAGGTGCTTCATGGTGTCAGGATAACCGAACCTACTTAAAGAAGGCTAGACCCTGAGGGAACACATTTTGTAAACGAAGACAAATGTCAAATGAATTCTCATTTTCCCAAATTAAAAATAACACGTTGACTGTTTTTTGGGGCATCTATAGTCTGACCGGAAGCGATTACTTTGTTTCCCCACATTCACAGAGACGATTGTCGCATTCAGACGATAGTATCTGCTTTTCGTTCTGTGAAGTAGTCAGTGAAAAATGATATTATCTGCTCTACTACCACACCTCTTGACGCATGCGCAACATTCAAGCCACAGCGCATGCGCAACATTCAAGCCACAGCGCATGCGCAACATTCAAGCCACAGCGCATGCGCGACAGTACCACTTTCATTTACGCTACCCGCTTAATTAAATCTATCTACGTATAACTAAAAGTCTAATTTAATATTTAATTCTTCAAAAAAAATTAAATTTTAATGTATACACAATTCGTTAACATAAAATTATTTCTTCAGTATTCATTTCCATGCACACTGCTAAGTCTCAGAACATCAGCGTTTTCCAGAATATAAGATCCCCCACTCTATAAATTAAAATTAAATTTTCATAACACTCCTAATAATTTTTCTGCTAAAGCGACGTTTCTTTCCTTATTTCACGCGTTATTAATTAATGTTTTTCTGTTCTTTTTTTCAGAAAATATACTGTCGAAATATTTAATCAGAACCTTATAATAACTAACGAAAATTTCTGTTTTGTAGATATTTATTGAAGAAATTACTACGTTTAAAAATGGTAATTGTTCAAATTCTAAGATCCCACAAATTTTTAATCCTTACAATTTATGAAATTTAATTAAACTCAATTCCATTCAGCGACGTATTTGAAGTGATTTCATTACATCTAAGAAGGGGGCAATAATATTTCTTAATGAACGTGATACTTATTTTAAATTAAAGTAAATGTAATGAATTGCATTCTCTAGAATGTAAGAAAAACACAAATGAAAAGTTATTTATTTTAGCAAAAATTTCATAATAGTTAATCATCACAAAAATCCCCAGCCTAGTTACTGAATAAACTGATTAAGTACAGAGAAAGAAAACCGATAATAATAAACCAAACTTAGCTACTTTGATAAATTCAATTTATGGAAAGCAGTAATAATTTAATAATTAGAAGTTCTAGTTGTGTTTGTGAAATTTGATAAGAAATTTTTTTCTATAACTCATGTTTATTTTATAAAGTATGGATGGATTACTCATAGAATGTCCTCGGATAACTAGTTTCATAAGGTTTACTTAATTTAAAACTCACGGCTTATTTTAAATCATTTTATTATAATATAAGAAGTTACTGCAATGGAAAAATTATAACTGAAAATTAGTAAATCATATATATATATATATAACAGGTCAATTGAAAAGTCCCCGGCCTGACACATAAATGACGCTACTAGAAATAAATCCATTTGTTTTTTAGTTATCCCTAACCCTCAAAAGATGCGTGTATAAATTTGACAGCTGTCGGACCATTAGTTTGTGAATTATAGCATTTTGTGTGAAGTAACTTTTGTTATCGTGAAGAAAATGGATAAAAAGGAATTTCGCGTGTTGATAAAATATTGCTTTTTGGAGGGAGAAAATACAGTTGAAGCAAACACTTGGCTTGATGCCGAGTTTCCGGACCCTGCCCTAGGAAAATCAACCATCAAGGATTGGTATACTAAGTTTAGACATGGTGAAATGAGCACCGAAGACGGTGGATGCCCCAAAGAGGTTGTTACCGACGAAAACATTAAAAAAATCCACAAGATGATTTTGAATGACCTTAAATTTAAATTGAATCAAATAGCAGATACTCTAAAGATATCAACTGAACGTGTACATCATATCATTCACGAATATTTGGGTATGAGAAAGCTCTGTGCAAAGTGGGTGCCGCGCGAGCTCACTTTTGACCGAAAACAACGACGAGTTGATGATTCGGAGCAGTGTTTGAAGGTGATCGAGCGTAATAAACCAGAGGTTTTGCGTCGATATGTGACAATGGATGAAACATAGCTCCATCATTTCACTCCGAAATCCAATCGACAGTCATCCGAGTGGATTGCACACGATGAACCCGCTCCAAAGCGTGGGAAAACGCAACATTCGGCTGGCAAGGTGATGGTGTCTGTATTTTTGGATGCGCATGGAATAATTTTCATTGACTACCTTGAAAAAGGAAGGATCATCAACAGCGACTATTACATAGCGTTATTGGACCGTTTGAAGGCCGAAATCGCCGAAAAACGGCCGCATTTGAAGAAAAAGGAAGTGCTGCTTCACCGAGACAATGCACCGTGTCAGTGAAAACGATGGCAAAAATCCATGAATTGGGCTTCGAATTGCTTCCTCATCCACAGATTTCTCCAGATCTGGCCCCCAGCGACTATTTCCTGTTCTCAGATCTCAAAAGAATGCTCGCAGGGAAGAAATTTTCGTGGAATGAAGAGGTGATCGCCGAAACTGAAGCCTATTTTGAAGCAAAGGACAAATCGTACTACAAAAACGGTATCGAAAAGTTGGATATATATATATATATATATATATATATATATATATATATTCATACGATTTGATGTAATATAAAATTCCCATGTATTAAAAATTTATACACGACTCATTCCTGATATTTAGAAATTTTCAAATTTCAAGAGATATGAATGAATCACATATTAGAGACCCTTGCTTATTTTTAATGAAATAATTGGAACCTTTCTCTGCGAAATGTTCATCATTAACTGTACTCGCGTAAATTCTCGCGTTTCATTTTTGGTTGGGAAGAAATTGTTATTTATAGCAATCAATCATAGTTAAAAGTCCTCAAGATTAGTGAAGAGAAATCCACGAATAGCCCAACGTCACAGAGCAACTGTAAATAAGTAGTGAGAGATTATTACCTGAATCAGATCCAATGGTTAGAAATATATTTGAATCGAATCCACTTATTCTGATGTCTAACGTTAAGAGACTCTGCAACATATGTATATATTTTTATTATAATATTTAACGAATCAGAGTAAGATATCGCTTTATATATATTTCAATTATTTTAATAGGGATTATTAAGAAAACAAATAATGTGGTTTATCTTTATTGAATAATTATCTCTACAGTGCAACTACGCTGTTTCAAAATAAACTCAAAATATTTAATTATTAAATAATAAGCCGCATATAAATCCGTGAATAAATAAAATAATATTAATATTTCCCGTTATAAATGCATTCAAGCAGTTTTATTCTTCAAAGTAGGCAAAAATGGATTTTAATTCCTAAGTTTTATTTTAATTTAAAAATTGATAAGTTTTGATGGAAAAATAAGGCAAAAATGAAAAATATTCAATACTAAATTAAATACTAAACTGTATCTGATAACAATTGTAGTGAAGTAGCAGTGTCTTAAATGCTTCGGTATCATTAATGCTTCCATTTTTGAAAGACTCTGTTTTAGATATTTATACATAAAAAAAAACTTCCCCTATTTACAATTAAAATATATCTTTAAGATACCTACATGCGATGCAGTTATTTAAATCACTGCATTAATTTCCTTCGAAAATGAGCCCAATGCCCAAAAAACAACGAAGCGGAAGTTAGAGAGTTATCGGAATCATCTATTTTAAATAATGTATTCGATAAGAGCTTGGCAGGATAATTAAAACAGAATCTCAGCCAAGGTAAGGTTATAATAACGGAAAAATGACGAAGTTTTGCGAAAAATTATTCTAAGATAATAGCGCTTATGTTGTTTTTGTCACGCTCTGATTATATGGCTTAACGCTTCAAGTGGTTTTGGGTAACTTAATTAAAAGTTGTTTGTGATAAGGGAGATTGGGCCGGTACTAAATAAAATAATAATTCAAGTTTGAGATTCTTTGCGGTAAGAAAGAGTATTATCAAGTACTTTGAAGCAAAAGAATTTTCTATATGTTATTGATTTGTGATTGTAAGAGACTGTTATAAACAACTGGAGGAAAAGGGGGAGGGACTAAATCCTAATCTGTAAAGGCTTTAAAAGTTTTCTTGATATGGGTATTTCAGTAAAATTCATTTTCAAGAAAAAATGCATAAAATAAAAGGACGAAAATGTGTGCATAAATATTTAAAAAATTCTTATCAAGATTATCTCCGTTATTTAAAAGTAAATTGAGATATAAGTTTTATCTATTTGATAATCTAATAGAATTTTTTTATTATCTTACTTAAGTTAAAAGGGCACTAAAAGAATCAAAACATCCTTTTTTTTATTAGTTGATTAATTAGTTTATTAAATCATCTAAGTATGTCAGAAAATTTTAAAATTAGTTAATAGATTTTTTTAAATCTGAGGAATTGACACAAAACTGAGGTATTCGTTGTTGATATTTTCTGGGTGAGAAGTTAATTTTCCTACAGAAAAAAATGTCTTACTCAGAGTAACACAATACCAGAACAACCATCAAAATATCAAAAACATTTATTAATCAAATACTTTAAAATAATGCAAATACGTTATTAAAATTTTAGGATGGTAGGTAGGTTTTTTTTTAAAAAAAAATCGGAATTTTTTTTGTTGAGTGTCAGAGAAGTGAACGTAACTTGCACTCCCACTTCAGAAATCGTTTCCTCAAAATACGTTACAACCTGAAGAAAAATGTCATTTATTATTTTTTTCATCTCTCTAATTCAAACAAATATGAAATGATATGATTTCTTTTTTTTTTAGTTTGCAATCTCTCGCTTATTCATTTAGCTATTTACTTAAACTTCAAATTCAAAGTAAATATGAATCAAATTTGCTTTTATTTCCTTTTCATATTATTATAATTTATATTTATGTGTTTAACTATTAGGCAAAATGAATTTTTATTCATTGAAATAGTGCCAAAATCTAGAAAAAAAATGTGTTATTGGAAAAGCTAAAATATCGTTACGATCCTCTTGTGATTGACCATATGATCCATTAATGTAATATAACACATACTTCACATTGATATTTTATCACTACATGCAAATTTCATTTGTATTTTTATATAGATTATAATATATTTCATTTATTATATTTATAATTTACATATATGTATTACATAGTTTTTATATGTTTATGAGAATGAAAAAATTTTCGAAAATTAAAAATCTTCCTACAATTTTTAACTAGCATATATTTGTATTAATTTTGTGAACATTGTATATTAGTAGCAAATTAAAACTGAGTGTACAATTTATTATTAATATCATGTTGTTATTTCTTTACAAATTACCATAATTGAAAAATGTAAATTTCTCGCATGTATTCTGAGTTTGTAAACATTATATTCTCATTGGATGGCAATGCATTATTTTCCGTATTTCTTAAACTTTATCGACAAAAACACAATAAATAAAGTATGTTATAATTTTAAATAAATTTTTAAATCCATTTTTTGGCTGCAAATTAAATTTCTTAGAGAATGAAAACTTTAAATTAATTTTTGTCTCAGATATTTTTTTATTAATATTCTTTCAAAGTGTTAAATCTTTAAAATACTCTGATAATAACTTGACTTTTTTACAGTTTTTCTTAATTATACGTTTAAAATTACTATGCCTTGAATTATGTCTGAGTTTTATATATTTTTTTCGAAAAATCATGGAATTTGTAATTTGTAAACTCATAATGAATACTCAGGTATTTTAACGATAAAAATTTGTGAAAAAAATTGTAGATGAATAAATCTCCAATGCTCACTTTTCTATAGAATACTATAATAGTCTCATGAAAGAAAAAAAATTTATAAAAAATTTCATTAATTAAAAGAGTCCTATAATTCTGAATTTTTTTTTTTTTTTTGATTATTTTAATTTAAATTTTGAAAAAAAAATTATAATCAAATTCTTTTTATGAAAACACAACTATGCTAAATCCAGCGATGCATAATACAAAAAAGAATTTAATTA
>BMAW01018308.1:0-10082 GCA_019974015.1 Nephila pilipes | reverse complement strand
TTTTTTAGATGATAAACTACTTTTAAAAATAATTTTCGTTTAATTAAACGATGATTTAAGATATAATTATACTTAAAAGCATAATTACACAGTATTCAATATATGAATGTGTGAGTACAGCTCCATATGAAAAATAAGAAATGTTAAACATAAATAGACCCTTCTTTTTCAAAGGTACTATGTTAGCTGTATGTTTAACATTTTGAAATGCATTTTTCTCGTGTCCTCACAGTGGATCTATAAAGTGAGAAAGTGGAGCAGAACAGCCTTTTGGAAATTCCATCCCTATCACGTCCGACAATCTCTGTTAGGTGAAGTAAAACAGCACCGGGGCGGGAAAAAAGAAGAGATAGATAGTGCCTAAAGTTTTCCCAACTTTGGACCTGCATTGTCTACTGAGATATACTTCTCAAGAGTGGATGACAAGAGATGACAGAAGAAAAAAAATAGAAGGGAAAAAAGAACTTTCTTAAGAATTTCAGTTTCTTAAGAAAGAAAAACACATAGGGAAATGAGTGATGACATACATGAAAAGTCCACACTTTCTGCTGATAATTTTTCTATTTCACTCTTCAAGAAAAATACAAGTATAAGAACATGTAGTATACAACTGAGATTCCAATTTTAGAATCTAGAAACAAAAGACGAAGGAGAATAAAAGAATTTTTGCTACACCTCCACAGAGAAATATTCGTGTATGCTTCAATCCATTTTAACACCACATCTTCATATGCTTGTTATAAGAAGAATATTTTATGTTTTTCGGCACATTTGAATAACGCAAAAATATAAAGTAGGTCCAACAATTTCTTAGGTATAGAAAAATATTGAACAATGTTTTATTTCTGTTTACGGAAACATTGTAGTATCATCGAAATGTAAGATTTGAAAATGTTTTACGACACATATTTGATAAATAACTTGCCAGTCTCTTATCAGACATTTTTTATCTAGTTCTGTACATTTTCAATTTCAAGTGCAGAAAAAAGGTACTTATGTATTAAATTTGCGGTTTTCTGTAGGTTATTGTATTTTATACGTTAAAAAATTCTGTTTCATCAAAATTTTGAAAATGATTATGATGAAGTTTGAACTTTATTAAAACATTACAGATAATTTTCAGAAATAACTATTTTTTACATTTTATAAGTTTAAAATAACTATTTAGATGAGAACATGGGCCAAATATATATTTTGTGACATTTGATTATTTTCGATATGTAATTATCATTATAAAATTTATCCCAATAGGGAATCGCATTGTGTCATGAAAAGCATTTTGAAATAATGAAATATATTATAATGTGATTTGTTTAGTATTAGTATGGTTTGCTAAAGTCCAATATAATTTATACTATAATTACACATTGTAAAAGATTAAAGGACACATAAGAGAAGCTTTATATCAATTCAGCTAGAATCATAGTATTAAACATATTTTCAAATTTTATATTACTTACTAATATAATTGAAATATTTTATATTTCCATTTCTATTTCAACGATATTGTTACGAATCTGAAATGACGCAACCCTATGACTGTTCTCTTGTAAAGGAAAGCATACATTTATAATGATTTAAAAAACAACCAAGGTAAGTTTAAGCAAAGACACCTTCCTTGGCGACAAATTAGAGGAACATTTTGGCAAATTGGGAGAAACGGGGTGGCTTTGGCGACAAAAAAGGAGGTCTTAAAAAGTTCTGAGATCTTGCCGAAATCTCCCCTAGGAGAAAAGTTGCAGAGTTTTCCTCGATTTTTTCTTGTGACTTCATGTCTTACAGGAGCGGCTTTTGGAGAAATGCGATCAGGAGGGTATCGATCGGGAAATTCATTGAAATCTGATGGCATTAGCAGAGTGATCTTTCATTAAATCTCTCCGAATTATGCTACCTAGACTGCCAAGGAGTGGCCTGAATAAAACGGGAATTGTAGAAATCTGCCATGGTAAGTAGGAGTCTGCCTCAAAAGTGTAGAGTATTACCGTTGTTTAGTCCGTAGAGCGAACTAGTAAGCTGGTAAGCTGAACGTTGATGATACTAATGTGACTTTCACTACATGTGAGTTTTTGTTCCTGTTGAGTCGCTGATACGTACAAGTGCTATGTTTAGGATTGTGGTGTTAATCTGTCCAATCTTCGTTACCTGTATTCGTCTTGTTCTGAATAATAATAAATAAGGTGTTTTTTGCCGTTATTTTCCGTGTTGGAGAGATTTCACTCGTTACACCCACACGAGGCTTAGGAAAGTCTTCTAACAACATATTTAAAAATATTTTTTTAAATATGAATTGTCTTAATAAGCAAAGTAAATAAGTTATTTTACAGACGAATGAAATTGATAGAATATATGTAATTCCATGCCACATTTTATATAGTAAGCTTAAAATAAAACTCTTGAGCTTTCATAACTTGAGTTTTCATCTTAAGTTTGGGCTTAATTACGGAGTCTAATTCAGGATTACCTAAAGCCAAATATCTTATGAACTATAATCACTCAAGGGAAAATATAACTGAGACGATTATTTCTATAAGTAAAATTATTTTATGCCTTAAAAAGTTGACTTGATTTGATTCTTTATTGACGTCGTGCTAAGAAGTAACAGGCGAGGTTTGGGAGAAACACTTCATAAATTTGAGCCTCTGTCAAGTGACGAGAACGACAATTTGGCTTGTCCCTTCCTATTTAAATCTTCACACCACACCAATATGAGTGTTTGTTACCTTGAAAAGTTTGAACCATCTCAATACAGCTACACGGTGGATTTTTGAAACGGAAAAAAAAATATCCTTTTTAGAAAAATCAACCTATCATTGTCGGTTTTGAAATATAAGCAAATACCTTTAATTAGAGACCACTTTTGCTTTAAACACTTATTATTGCAAAACTTAAGAATAAAACACCTCATATTCTCAGTTTATTTAAATATTCACTATACAATTAATAATTATCATGATCACATGATTAGCTTAACATATCAACAAATGTTTTCTGAAATTTCAACTATTTAAAACATAACATTTTTTGCAGAAAGCTTTTCTAACATTTAAAAATGACTGAAAAATCTCCAAGTTCTAGACCAGTTAATTAAAACATTGATATTAATATTAAGAAATGTAAAAACATTGCTGAATCGAGTGAATTGTAGAATCAGCGTTGGTGCAAGAATAGTTTATTTCACTTTAAAATATTATTTGTAACATTACATCACTTTTAAATTCGAATACTTCTAAAGGAACTTGTCCAACCCAAGGGCATTGGATGACAGACTACAAGACAAATAATAATCTTTTAACGATCCCATGAGAATATATGTTCCTAATTTTTGCTATTATAAATTATATTGTTACGGAATTTTCCTGGGTGCGTGGGAATGTAAATCAATACCAACTGCGAGGATAACGGCAAGTTACAATTTATTCGTAAATCTTCTGGACAACTCATGGATGGAATAATGTGGGCAATGACAGATACACAGCACTTGCACAATTCAATTACAAAGAAATACGGGAAAAAATACGTAAAGAACAGTCACAGTTATTTCCAAAGTTCAGCTCACCAGCTTATTACTCTTCACTGCGGACAGGCTCCTCAATAATATTCTGAATTTCAGAGAAGGCTCCGACGATTCCCAGCAGATACACATTGCTGCTTCCCAAAATCTCCCGGCACGTTCTCTTTGAGTGTCGACAGCTTCAGTCGATCCTCCGATCCATCCCCCCAAGTCTCCAAAGCAGACTCACTCAGTTCAGCTGGTTTCACGCCGAATCTCTAACAGATTCACTCGGCCAAGATTTCCCGATTGGTCTACACAGCTGACTGGACTGACAAATGCTTCCATACGTAGATAAATTCCTCCTCAGACTCACTCTCTCGATAGTAGCTCTTAACATATTTATACCTTTCCGAGCAAGGCGAGGCTTCACATGGGAAAACTCAGGAAATGTATGTAACTTTCTTCCCAATAGATTTTTTCGTCTCTGCTCCAATGCATTCGAGTACTTTTCATTTGTTGCTAAAATTGTGCAGTCGCCAAATGTTCGCCAAATCCATTACCAAGGTGAAGGTGTCATTACCTAATTTCTCGTTTTTGCTAATTGGAGACATCTCTCAAATCCAACTTTTCTTTTTTAGAGAAGTGTTGCCGGGAAGTATCAACACATGTTTGTAATAATATTGGGCTACTTATTAAATGTAAGAATGGATAATACTATAATCACTCTCTTAAAATTTTAGCTAAAATTTACTTACATTCGAAGTTCTTTTTTTTTTACAAAATTACAGTTGAGCGGGAACATAATGAGCAAGATTTGGTAAACCACAGTGCATCTTCCGAGGCATCTTATTTTTATTTATCAAGGTCTATCTGAACCGTCTCCTCTCACTACCAGGTGATATTTCATGGTCAGCACGTTTTTCAGATCTATCCCAGTAAGACTATTTTCTCTATGGGCATCTTAAATCACGAGTCTAAAAGAATTAGCCGAGAACAACAGAGAAACCGAAAGCTGCTATCCTCCATGAAATTGCGGCAATACCGTCAGAAATGACAAGGAGAGCAATAAAGAATTTATGGGTGAGACTTCAGAAATACATAGACGGTGAAGGTCGGCATTTGGACATACCATTTTCAAAAAGAAATGAAAGTAAGCAGGGGGAAAGCAATATGGTAAATATTATTCTTTAAAATTGTGAAATATTTTTTTTTTAAATAACACCCATCATTACTTTATTGTTTATATTTGAAACCGAGAGATCATTTCTGCTTAACCATCTACGGTTATTTAAACAGTAACGATTTATCACACAACTAACATTAATATATCAATGTTTTTATCACATTATAAAATGATAAATTTATTTTATTAAAAAGGAGTTATATATAAATAATTAATACATTAAAATAAGGAGATAGTTCAAATTTCATGGTTGTTTATTCATTTTAACTGAGAGAGATATACAACATGATATCCATATGGCTGGAGACACAGCTGTGCCTTTTGATGCACAACACAAGGTCACAGAATGGTGATGATTAACGCTGTGATAATTTTTCGAGCACATAGGCCGCGGAGCGCCCTTCAAGCTCGGGTCGGCACTTTGATTGCAAAACTTGGCAAAAGACTTGGGATTAAAACTTTCTGAGTGGTGTGCATCAGAAGGAGCTTTGTGATTAGTAGATAGTTGGGTCTGGTAAAAGTGGTGTCTTGGAGATGTAGGTTTCGGTCGGTGGGAGCGCAGAGAAGCGAGGTCTTCAAATTGTTGATGTTGCTTGGAGGGGAGCTTTCCCATTGGCTGTCCCTGACTGCAGTATTTAGAAGTGGGTGTGTCTGAGTTGATGGCGTATGCAAAAGAAAGGTGGACCGGCAAGTGGTCACCCTCCCGAAAGTTGTCCGCATTTGGGTGTGCTGCATTTTAATTTTGTAGTGGAGTTACCGGTCTAGCAACGGCAGGTACTGCTAGTAATGTTAAAAAGTGTATACAAAAAGTTATAGCTGTATTGAAGGTTTTAGGTACACTAAATATAAGTTAATTTTTTAATTAGGGTGGGTTGTACGAGTCTAAAAGTACGGTACGGGGTCTTTTGGTATTACTTCTGGGTGTGTAGTTTTCAAGGTTTATCATATTACTGTTATTTGTGGTTTCTAACGAGTTAAAAAAATTTTTTGCTAGTTTTTGTATGAATGATCTGAAGGTTGGAATTTTTGTAGCTTTGTAGATTTCAATATTTCTAGTGTACCATCTAGAGTTTGTTATCATTCTTAATGTTGAGCTTTGAGTAATTTCAAGTAATTTGATGTTAGATTTTGCAGCATACGCCCAGATGGGATATGCATACGTGATAATTGGTCTTAGTACGGCTGTGTACAGAAGCAACTTGTTTTTTAAGTTCATTTCAGAATCCCGGCAGATAAGGGGGTAAATGCTACGTTTAGCTTTCCGGAATTTATCTCGCGTGTGTAAGATGTGTTGTTTCCAAGAGAGTGTTTTATCGAGTATTACTCCTAAGTATTTAGTGTTCTGAGACCATGGTATTTGTGTTTCGTAGAATGTAGGTGGGGGTGTGTGTTAATGTTTCGTTTTTTGGAAAATAAAACCGCTGCCGATTTCTCGACATTGATTTTAATTTTCCAATCGTTGTAGTTATTTTGTAGGAGGTGAAGATGTTTGTTTAGTGCATATGTGGCAGTTTTTATGTTTTTAAATTTGGCGAGAATGACTGTGTCATCCGCATACATATTAAGAATTGTTAAGTTGTAGTTTGGAATGTCGTTAAGATATAAATTATAGAGTATTGGTCCGATCAAAGATCCTTGTACTACTCCATAATTAGTGTCATATGTGTTTGAAAGTGTGGTGTTGATTTTGACTTGGTAGAATGGTGATGATTATTTCTTACTTTCGTTTTTATAGTAGGGAATTTCCCCTTATGCGTAATAGATCACGTGATATAAGATGTAGGGATTCTGAGTTACTTAAATGACATCCAACATTATATTATCCCTATAGGTCTTCAATCGTGAGAACCATAAGTTCAGCAGATTATTAGTAGTGCGTGATATCCTAAATTAAACGATAGTTTGGAATTGTATTAGAAAATAAGAATGAATTCTTTCCTTTTGCGTTAGGAATTCTAAGATTGTGAAATTATAAAGTATTTTCTTAAAGAAATTGTTACAAATTGAAGTTAAATTATTGCATATTATATATATATATATAGGTTTTGAGCTTTTGAATACCATGAAAGTCAACCAAAACCATTCAATTACTACAAATAATTATAAACTATTTTCAAACATTGAATAAAGAATATAAATTATGAGAGTTATTACGAAGAACTTTAAATAAATTTAGTTATAAAAGAAGGTTTAATTTTAGTTAGCTTTAAATTTAATTTTTACTGTTGATTTTTATAAAAAAAAATACCGTAAGGAAGAAAAATAGGAATCTGTTTACCAATTCCTAAAAAAATATAAGAAAAGGCTCTTACAACATCATGCTAAAATCCAATGAATATATTTCGCAGCATTCTTTCATTTTAAAAAATTATAATATTCTACTCTTGCCTTTCTAGTGCTTCCAATATTATATTGTAAGGAGAAAAAAAGACAATATTCTTACAAAAATTATTTTATATTCTTCCCAAAAAAGAAGTAAACAAGGTATTCTGAGAATTACTGAAAAAGAGTACAGTTCACTGGCACATAGCAAATGTTGTTAGAAGTTGAGAAAGTGTAATCAATCTTCCAGGTATATCCTTCCCCCCAAACTCAGTTGAAAAAGAAAGAATTTTAAATAATCTATTGAAGTAGAAACTTCGCTACCAGCTCTCAGTG
The DNA here is from genome assembly GCA_019974015.1 of Nephila pilipes. Classification (NCBI taxonomy): domain Eukaryota; kingdom Metazoa; phylum Arthropoda; class Arachnida; order Araneae; family Nephilidae; genus Nephila; species Nephila pilipes. The sequence continues at coordinate 2,748 of BMAW01018308.1, read as the reverse complement.
GCTGTAAAAGTCACGCTCTATCAACAACTACCTAATGAACTGTCTTACAGTCTTTAGAATCTTACGATGAGTTGCGAGTAATAGATATTGCGATTAGAATCCCTCATGTTGCGTTTTCGGCTTTCTTTTTTATTAGAAATGTCTTCCTTTGTGAGTACATACCTCTTCCTGAATGATTATTTCCTTACATTACCTGAATTCGCTTTTATATTAAAAGGAATATTTCAGTCATGTTTTATTTTTCAATACTTCGTCCTGTACTATATTTATGGAAGGTCAGGAAATATATATTAGAGATTGCATAATCAAACAAAAAAATACCCTTACTTTCAAATAAGTTCCAAATAAATATTTGTCCGAAAAGCTTCACGTATTTGAAATAAATAAAATGGCTATATATTTTTTTAAATAAAATTTAAAAAATACAAAAGTTTTTTTTAAAAAAACATGCTCTATGCAATACGTTGCGAAGAACAATTTTTTCTACAAAAGGCACTATTTTCTTTGTAACGAATTAAATTGCTTTTGCTTTAATTTTTGTTATTATATTACTTAATGTATTACATTGATTCATTAGTTTTATTAACGTCACACCAGAGGCAAGGGGATAATTATTGACGACGGATGACTATGAAATGACGAAGACGATACCTGTGGTGGTACCTACCTCTCCTAACTTCTACACTACGCCAACGTAATCTATTGCAAAAAATGTTTAGTTGTCAATGATAGAAAATCAATATTAAAATTACTTGACTCCAGACCATTCTAAGAAGGATGTCAAATTAGAAAGAAGAGTAGTTTGAAAAATCTTGGATTAAAAGTAATTGCCTAGCAACTGTTTTATATTTCAGAATAATTTTGTTCCAATATCACTCATTTCTGCTAGTTTTAATGGGATTTAAATGTAATAGGTGAATAAAATTCTTAACTTATGTATATGTTTTATTTTAATCTAAACCTTCATGTTTCTTCAAAGAATGACGATAATAAATAATCAATCAATCAAATATTTAGGAGAAATTTATTGTTATTATGACATATTTTTGAAATTTGAGCTCTCTACTGGTGAAAGTAGACATCAAACAAATAGGAAAATCACTTTTGTATCAATAGACAGCTAATTTTATAACCTGCGAGTCAATCAATAAAAGTTTATCAAAAAATCAAAATTTATGAAAATAAAAATGCAAATCCGTTCTTTTCCTCTAGTTCTGAAACTGAGTTTATTGCGTGTGAGATATTTTTTTCATTCATACATGCATACACACACACATATATATATATATATATATATATATATACTAGTGTTCAAAATTTAGAGAATTTTCCGATTCGGTCGATTACGCCTGGACAGAAAGAAATTTGGCGTGTATATAGAGTTGATATAATACAAAAGAAATAACCATTCAACAGTAACAATACACACACCTGATCGTGCGTAACACTCATCCGAGTAACAAGGTATGAAATGACAGTTGCAGAATAGAACAAAAAAGGGATTAGTAAAGGTTATCGTACCCTCTTACAGATATGTAGGCCTCGCAAAGTGATTTTATGCTGGAAAAAAGGGAATTTATGAGTTTCAGTGGCAATTAGACCCACTCGTTTAGCAACGCTATTTTGAGGTCTTGGATGTTTCTCAAAGGGGGCTTGTGAACTATAATCGCCCTCCCCATAGTGTCCCAGGCAAGCTCTATAAGATTGCCGTCTAGAGATCTGGCTGGCTAATAAATACTGCGAAAATCATCACTTTCCAGAAATTCGTCGAAAGCTTTATGTGACCTCGCGTTGTCATCCATTAATAGAAAATCAGGAGAAATTTGACCCCTGAAAAGGCGGATATAGGGCTCCAAGATCTCTTCCCTATGCATCTCTATAGTCGCAGTACCACTTTCAAAGGCATGGTGGTGTGTGCGGCCATCCAAAATGATGTCTGTCCTAACAATCGAGCCTCCGCTGTCGTAATGGTATATTTCTTGGACATTGGAAGGCAGAAAGAGGGTCCTTGGTTCTCTCCATAAGAAAGTAAGGCGAAAAACACTGCTTAGGCTGAACCGGGATTCATCTGTGAAGAGAACGGCCACCCATTGATTCATTCTCCAATCTGTATGATCACAGCATCATTTTTAAGGGTATTCTCCTGTTCACAGAATTGAGTGGGACGCAGACAATAGATCTGTTTGCAAACAGCCCTCTCTCATGAAATCTTCTGGAAACAGTTACTCTTGAAACTCAGGTTATTGTGGCTACATACAACTCATGAAAGACATGAGAAGCTGTAGCCTCCTTGTTATCCCTCGCTGTAATAGACAAATACTGATCTTCTCTCGCTGTCAAGGCTCTTGGACAACCGTGTGAATGCTTTCTCTCGACGGATCATATATCCTTAAGCTGTTTTTATAAGTTAGACACGGCACTAGGAGTTAAATCAAATTATTTGCAAATCTGGATCTGCTTCTAGTATACCTACAATTTGCCACCTCATTCCTTCCTCTAAACGTTGGTCTATACTCACTTTTTCTGTTTGAATTTTAATTTAAGTGATTGCTACAAAAAAGCACCAAGAAATTCGGCGAAATGAACTAGAGAACGTAATGCGGATTTTGGTAGGCGCGCATATAATTCCTCTTTTTCGACTGGTTCCGCCCCGTACACGTGTGCGCTTACGTATTCGACGAACAAGATTTGCATTTTTGTTTCAAAACAGTATATATATATATACATATATATATATATATATATATA
>BMAW01018306.1:0-10531 GCA_019974015.1 Nephila pilipes | reverse complement strand
ATTAATATGTCTCTCCCAAGATAATATCAAGAGCATGTTTATCAAAATGTTACATCATACTACCGTCTACATCGTGGCAGGAAGAAGTACAGTTTCCTATTGAAAAAGATTGATTTGAGGCACATAACTGCTTCGATAATGCTTTGCTTCTTTAATCTTTAGAACTTGTATTTTTCATATATTTCTCGACGTGATTTACATTTCACTTCATTCCAATGTTTTCTACTTGGGTGGCTATTTTTGTTACTGTGAGTATAAATATTCATCATAGTATGAAGAATCTTTACGTTAAAAATAGGTGAAAGAAACAAATGTTTATTGAAGATAAGGGTTACAAAATCGGAGGAATTGGATTATTCATTCCAGGGTTCAATCGTAATAAAATGAGGAAGTCAATCACGTTTTGGTCCGTCTGTAACCTTAAAAGGCGTTGCATGGAATGAAAAAAACAATTGAATGAGTGTCTTGTGGTATTTCTTGTCAAATGGCCTATAACTATATGGCTAAATTGTAATATACAAGGATAGTGACTAATGTGATGTATAGTAAAGAGATTAGACAATCTAGTACTTGTCCTAGAAGTAATTTTTTTTCTCTTTCTTTTCATGCTTTAAGATAATTTACAAAAATACGTACCTTGTATATAGTACGGCCGGCAACGTAGTGGGTTAAAAAATTTCGTCTTCGTAAAGCTGTACACCACGATCACAGTATCACTATTGCCCTAAAAAGAGATATAGATATCGAAGGAAAAGACATCCCATACCAAATCTCTGTTGAGGTTCAGTATGACACATAATAACAAACATTATATCCCTACTCCTCCCAGAGAACTCCAGTCATGTCTAATTTTATAATTAAGACGCCGTTGGAAAAGGATTTCGTCCTTTAAGAACTATTCATATCTAATCAGTTTAGTTTTAAACTTATTGACGATACACAGACTTGATCTTATGGATTATGGGGGTTATAGGAAAGCGATGGACAGAAGTTTCTAGACAGAAGTGACACTAAGACAGAAGTAGCAGGCATTGGAGTAGAAATGGTTATCTCAGATCATGGCTGCCAATAGTTTTGTTGACGCCTTCTGAGCGAGAAACATATCAGATTATAATAAGCAATAAATCCATTACTGGGAAAATCTGTTTAATATCCTTATTCTTTTACAGTTTAGTGTCAAGTTTGCCTGATGAAGCTCTGATGCTGAAATATGTCGTTATTCATCCACATACCAGCAGAAATACCTTCCTTAATATTATTTTCAGGATTGATATGCAAAGACAAATCGCTGCCTTCAGAACAGAAGTTGATCAAGTTTCTCTCCTTCTGCACAACAACTTGTTTCACACAAACTATTACCAACTGAAACTCCATACAACTCTTTAACCCCAAGAGAGCGTAGGGTAAATCGGTGTCAAGTATGAAAAACCGTACCGATCAAACCATATTACCAATTTTAAGGTCCATAGAGCATGTTTTGTTTAGTTTTAGTATTCCTTCAGTTTGCTTAACATTTACTACCTTATACTCCTAAACCGAAGCATTTAGTTTCTTAACAATTGTAGAAGGAATAATATTAATAGGAGAACCCGTATCAATGTTCAACAGTATATTATTGAATGAACCCGAGTTATCTTTTATACTGCTTCCTTTATTTTGTACGATCGTTTTACTTTTTATATATCCGGATACAAGTAATTGTCATTGTTTTGGTCGTGTTTGAGGGGTTGTTTCAGCTGTAGACGGCTTATTAACTCACATATATCCCCAATGAAAAGCATTCATGATTCCTAACTGCGTGCAAAACTTACAGAAGTTGGAGGATAAATGTTGTACCCCTTGTGTCGTGGAAGCTTTTGAGGACTTCGTGTAATTAATATGTCTATATTTTAGTTAATTAATTTTAACCTTGCATTCGTAAGCCTTGTGGCCTAGTTATTGGCAGTAGTAACAATGAATTTGAGACTGTTTTCCTACCTCGATATTCGCAGTAGGTACTCGATTAAAAGATTCTGACTGCCTCATTTCTCTTTTAAATGTTTCATACACTCTCAACTTCGTTTTAAATTCTACTATAGAAGTGCGCCTAAATAATATTGTTTCGTTTTATGATGGATCGTTTATTCCTTTAATAACATAAATTATTAAAGCTTGTTCATCAGCGTCACTTTGCTGAGAAATTTCTTTCATTGAGTAAAAATACTTCAAAGGCGATTCGTAACTTTTCATTTTACGTTTTTGTAACATTTCATGAACATCAGCAGAATTGAAGATAATTTGAACTCTTCAATTAACAGTTCTTTTAATTGTTTCCACGAATTAGTACGGGATTCACTCCTAATCACTACTAAAGCGTTTCCCCTAAGACATTGTTTTGCATAAATAAAATTATGATCTTCAGACCCTTAAAAGGAGTTACTATGCTCTCGGTGTCTTTAAAACTCACAATTATTTTTTGCTCACATTTAGTATTTACACTATTAACACTGCTATCTATTTTAAAAACATTATCATCACAGTTTTTATTTTCGTATTACACTGATTGCATTTCCTCAATTCATTTGTTTTTTCTTCTAATATATCATCAATCGATAAGAAATTTTTAAATGTTTCAAAATCGCACAGACCAGTTATAATATTTTTCGCTCTTTCAGATTCCGATTTCACCTGCGATACTTAGAACCACACAAATTTTAATTATTTCATTTAAAGTAAACTTATCTACTGTTTCTTTTTTTTATTTCAAAGAATTCATTATCTCCAATTTCAAAATAAAATCCTTCAAAATTCATAACTCTGTTACGATTTAATCGCGAATTTTCATTTTCAAAAATTAATCTATTTAGCAACTTAATCGTTGAGGATTTGCGTTGTTTCAGGGCAACACGAATTATTTAAATATCACTCAAATACATTTTTGATACATTAAAATCAAATATTATTAAAGTTATTTCAATAAAGATACCAAATGTTACTTAAACTACAAATTCGTATCAAATTACTAACTGACACTTTGACAATTGAATCAAATTTAATAAACATTTTAATTTCAAATTTTAAAATAGTCTTTCTAGTTGTCCCCACAAGTATCATCGTTTAAAAATTCAACAAAATTTCATCAAAACCACGAAAGGAAAAAAAATATTTCAGGAACACTAATGATAAAAAGTTCTCACCAAAAAACAAAAGCCGACTAAAGAGGAGAAGGTGAAACAATGATCTGATTCCTTGTATTTCGTCCTTTCTTTCCAATATCGAAGACTTGCAGAAAGACCAGGTCCATAATCCAGTAAACAGGCGAGAAGCTTAGATGCTATGACTTTGAATTGCAATAGGGTCCACTATTTTGTACTTCTGTTTGCTTTTTGTCTCAATTTTGCTGATTAAATACCCGGCCAGTAAACAGGCGAGAAGCTTAGATGCTATGACTTTGAATTGCAATAGGGTCCACTATTTTGTACTTCTGTTTGCTTTTTGTCTCAATTTTGCTGATTAAATTTCATGTTTCTCAACTTCTTTACATCAGGGTTTCCATAAGGGTTTTTTTTATACCTTCCGCCCGGTATTAATCTGTAGACTTACATCAGAATCGATAGCTATCTTTCAATGTGAAAAGTTCTTATCTATTTCATATATCTTAGGTCATTATCTAATAGGTCATTATAAATATCTTTTTTATATTATATATATATATATATATATATATATATATATGTGTGTGTGTGTGTGTGTGTGTGTGTGTGTGTGTGTGTAATGCAAGTTAATTATGATTCTTTAAATTTTTTATCCTGATTTTAAAATATATAATTAATAGAAGCATAAGTTTATATTATATGAAGCATATATTTTATGTTGGATAACTTTACATAAGAGTGGCATAAAGCGTATATAAAACATCATCAATTTCTAATGGAATTATATATGAAAATCTTGTGTAATGTACAATATTGATGTATTTTATATTCTTATTTCACGACAAATATTCTTCTTTTCGGAGTCAGGAAATAATGTAATAAGCAGGGAAATTTACATATTTTTAATCTTAGAAATCTAATTTATAGTATAAAATAAACATCTATTAGAGTTTCATCTATTTTGTTTTCTTTAAATCGAGGATTTATATTGCTTTCTTTTCACTTCTGATGCTTCACTTTCAAGCAATACGAATGTGTCTGTGCTTAAAGAATGAAAGTCATGATAATCTACATGACTTTTAAATAAATTTATTCGAAAATTCGAGAAGTATTTTGGTATTAATTTTCCTTTTTTGAAAAGAAAAAAAAAAAATTCTATCGCCTTTTTGGACATACGACAAAACACTTTTGTATTGTATATTTTACTTTGCACATTTCAAATGTGTAGTAAGCTTTTCATTAAAAAATTAAAATTATTTTAAAAAATTTAATTATTTTATTGCATTTTGGCTCTGAAAAAATATTTCATTTTAGGATTCTTGTATGAGGTGACATTGATCGAAGCTGACCAAAAAGCAATGATGGTTCTGTAATAAACTAACTAATTAATTTATTTAATAATTAAATCAATAGATATCTTTTTATTTTTTTTACTTACTTACCTATTCAAATTCTAACATAAAAAGTTTCTAGTCAAATCATTATAAACCAGTATATGTTTTATACACGAGAACTATTATCCGTATTTCATATCATGTGTTGAGAAGTAATACAAGTTAATTTAATTGTAGTATTTGTAATGTTTAGGTTTGTGGAACTCATCAAGAAAATCTGATATGTTCAAATTTATTATAAAGGAAATGGAACAAGATACGCAAAGGATGATCCAGCAGAGTAAAAAAGTATGTATTTTTCCTTAGCAAATCTTCTGATATTGATAGATATTTCTATTTTGTTACGCTTCATGTCTTAAAAAAATTAATGCATCAAGAGATTTACTGACCTGATTGCTGGTGATATACACCTACTAATTTAAAATTAAAATTTGAATATTAAAATTGTATCGTAGTTAAAATAATTGCTAAAAAATGTGAGACACTTGCAAAAGCTTCCGGATTTATTCAACCTGAAAAAACGTTATATTATTGTATCAGACGCGTTCCCTTTTTTTATTTAACTCTACATCCATCTTAAAGTCTATTTAAATAGCCAATAAGTTCTAAATCCCTGTTAAAGATACGCACCGACACCACACCCTTTACTATCTATCAAATAATGTGAAAGATATATATATATATATATATATATATATATATATCGAATTCTTCTTAACTCACTTAGTCCTGGTTTTTGTTCATGTATTTTTGTTCGTGTAAAGGTTTAGCTTACCAAATCATTCATTCAAATTTAACCACTTCTCGATTTTATCAGATTCAATTACGTTTATTTTGATAAGAAATCACTTCTAGCGAATTTTATACAAGTAATTACGATGATATTCATTTCAACCTAAAACATCAATCATTTTTTGTCATTTTCTTCCATATCTCTACTCTCTTCTTTCAATAGGATTTCTTTTATACACCACTGCTTTTAATTAATTAACATGCTTCCTCTAATTTACCTAGTCATTTTTTCAATGAAGAGAAAACCGCTTTGAGCCTAACATCGAATACTAAATTATTATGGTATCTGATTAGCTGATAAACTTAATTTATATAGATAACTAACTTCTAAAGGGAGATTTCGCTGTTTAAGGTATTGTTTCCGTCTATTCCCTCTCTGATTTTCTTATATTATAAAAACTGTTGCTTTTAAGTTTTATGAAATTCCGCTTATAAGAATTTGAACAATGAAGGATTAAAATTAGATACAAAAATGTTATATTTGAGAATGGTCTCTTATCAAAAAAATTAAATTTTGTTCATGAATTGTTTTAAAGATATTTAATATCTCCGTATTCTTGAACCTCTAAGTTCAAAATTTATTGTAATTATCTACGGATATTCTGAAAATATATTGCTAAAAATGTAAGAAAAGAATCATTTGCTTTTTCTTTACTGGTGATGTCTGATTTAATTATTTAATTATTTTCATATGCAATGTTATAAAGAGAAAAATATTGCACAAAAACTGTTTCTTTTAACTTAGAGCATTTATATATATATTTTTAAAGAATAGGCTATTACTATAATAAAAACAAAAAAAAAAAAGCAATGAAAGCATTAATGCTTAAACTAATGAGAAAACCACTTTGATGATTGGTTATATTTTTTTCAAAAATTTAATGTTGATAATATGAAAAAGTTAGAGATGAATAAAGAAAACAAAAACAATTAAAAGATTTGAAAAAAACGAATGCAAAATAACATTTTGTCATGACACATATATTCAATTAATTTAACTTATGTTTTATTGAAAAAAAGTTAGGAATATTTTTTTCTAAAGGAACAATTCAATTTAGCCGAGTATAATAATTACATAACAGTTCTTCAGAAATAATAGAGGTGTAACCGAGTCTTCAGTAGTCTTACACACACGAACTGTGTTGTTTCTTTCATTGATTTGAGGATTCGAGTCCTGAAGACATTAAAGGCAGCTATAAAGAGAATGATTGTTGTTAAATCTGTCAAAGCCTTATGCTCAATCTTCGGTTAGGTGTGGAAGCTTGGACAAGGGTTTGCATCTCAAATGGTGACTTTTGACCGCTCAAAATTACGAGGTCCATTACCAATAACCGGTTGCTTCTACATGCGACGTTAATAAATCATTTTTCGGGTGAAGAAATAAAACAGTCTACTATTTATTGTTATTTTAAAATAATATTTATTACAATTTCCACATGCATAACACATTAGAGAATTTTTACTCTTTGCTTTTAAAAAAAAAAATATTCGCATCATTTTTAATTATATATTGGTCATTCAGTCTGAATTCTTAAAAAAATTTCTTTAATTAACATTATTTTTATGAGAAAAAGTAACAAAAAATTTTAACTAAAATTTATAAGCTTTTAACTTCTAAAATATCATAGTTTTTTTTATTTGTATATTTAATTGGTTACTTATAATGTATGCATAAATATTTTGTATTACAAAGTATGCTTATACTACAGTGTGGTGTATTTGGATATTATTGTTAAATATTATACGAATTTTGAAATATTTTCTAGCTTGGAAAACCCCGAATGCAGGGTATTTACATCCTAAATTTAAGGAATCTGACATTTCTTACTGCTACTCATTGGAAAAGTATGTAATTGCTATGATATTTTAAGTTAATGTTTTCCTTATGGCACAGCTTAATTTCATGCAGATGGTTGAAAGAATTTGTAATGGCTTAACAAATAAGCACCTTTAAACGTGTTCCTATTTTCAATGTAATATTTTAGATCCCTAAATTATCAATTAATCAAATAGTTTTAGTTAAATCTTGATTATATATGCATTAATGTATGATCAATTCGGCTGTTCGTTTCGTAATAAAAAATGATAAGTTAAGATCCATTAGATATACGATTATCTAATGAATATAGTTTTTCAAAGAAGTATTTTTAATGTAAATATTAGATGAATAACCGTTTAAAGGATCTCATGAAAATTTGCATTCATGTTAAAAGGACAAAAATGAAATGATTTACAAATATGGGTGTGTAACAATCCGATCCAAAGATTCAAATATTAGCGTATATTTTTCGTCCCAAACACTGATATCTTACTTAGATATAAGCATAAGGATTAGATTGAGCTACTGTATATTCTAATGGACCAAATGAAGTTATATTCAAAGTGAACATGTTTTTAGTGAACATATTTTGCCTCGTATGATAAGGTTTGCAAAGAATCTTAGGAAAATAACTGATGTAATGTTTACATCCTTAAGTGAAAATACCGCAGCCAGAATTTTAATTATCTTCTTTAGTGACACCTGCAATGCTGTTGTAAAATAATAGTTGATATTCTAGAAAATTAATACATATTAAATTTACAGTTCTCTTACAAATATTTTAAGATTGAGTTTGTTTTCGGAAATTATAAGAAAGTTTTTCTAATAAGGAAAATTTCGAACTGAAACATTATTCTCTTTCTTTTGTTAAGGCATTAATCAAATAAACTTTTTCATACTTTTAAAATTTACACGTGTCACAATTTCACAGCTGATTTTTGAGGACGATTTAGAAATATAGAATAAAATTTCATAGGCTGTAATTCATATAAAATCAAGCCCTTTTTACAAATTCACCGTGTGATGAATGAAACGTTAAGGACCTTTAATGTTATATTCAAAGAAACCGGTCTCTAGAAATACACGAGAGATTTTTCGAAAGTTAGTTTCATTATTTGTTTTCAGAAGGAAAATTTATTGCATATAATGAGTAAACCTTGTCTTCAGAAACTATATTCCGTGCAATATTTTTTGGCATCGTCCCAATTGACATTGATGCAATGTCGTAACGAGCAATCAGCTTAAGAAACCCACTCTGATAAAATTCGATGCCATTTGATGCAAAGAATTGTAGCACAGACTACTCCATCTAAATATTGTTTAGGTAGGACCTGAGTGAGACCAATACCTAGTATAGGCACCAACGCACGGGAGCATTATTCGCCTATCCGCTAACATCATGTCCTGTACACTAGCAATGTTGTTTTTATTCAAGAATGTGGACGGATTCCCACTTCGTTCTTAATACTCTACACTCTGCCTACTTTCACCGAACATGCAACACCAGCGTCTAACCATTTGATGAGGCATGACATGTTTACGCAAGGTTTGTTGGCGTTCATGGACGACTAATCCTACGTGCTTATTCACATCGAATAATGTTTCCTTTTCCATTACCGAACACGTTGTTAATCATTTCTCAGGCACACCGATCTGCTGTTACTCTCTTTTCTAGTAACTTTGCGCATGCGTCGTTCCTACTCCTCTGACGCTACTTCCGTCATTGAACTAGCAAAGGGTGGGGATTCTTATGGTTGCTCTTTGATTCATCTGGTGTACCATGTGCTCATTCAAAAAATATCACGAAACGTACATTCGGAACATCACTCGTACAATTCATTATTTTTATTTCGCTGTGAAACTAGAACATTTCAAAAGTGTAGCGTATGTTACTGAATTCGGGAAAAAATAATTTATAGCCAGGTGTATTCCTTATTTTGCCGCCATTTTTTCCCACCATAGAAATTAGTTATTACTTTGAAGAATTATCCTAATTATATATTATCTTCATTTTGTTTCTTACAACTCAATTTTCTTTACAATCCTCTGTCATTCCCCTTCCCTCCAATTTCGACATCGAGTGTTTTGGAATTCCTTTACGTATAGTTTTCAGTCAGGTAAGATTTTAGGATTTTTTTTTTTTATTTTTGAGCATCATGACGCGTTTTTAAATCAACATGCGTTTCAAAATGTTCCACAAAAATAAGAATGGTCTGAAGTGAGTCCCTTGAATATGATGTGTCTGATGTGTGAATAGCGACAGTTGCTCAGGAGTCTAAATATCAGATATGGATGGGAAATACACACGTGGATAGTTCTCGGACTTCCTTTTCAATGAATTTGTTGGTCAAAATTATTTCTATGAGACATTCTTAGACTAAAACATATCATTTCCAAAAGTACCTTAATTACTCTGCACCATACATTATTTGTAGATATCATTCAATGAATATCGACCACAATTTAAGACACGTTTGAACAAAAACGAGATTTCTTTCTTAATAATCACTGATGGATAATTAAATCCACTCTATCTCGATCCAAAACAAACATACCAATTCTGAATTAGGATCAACTAACAAATTTCTTAGCTTATCAGTTTTCTCGTTTGATTCTGTCACTTCATACAAACAGCTGATTCTTAACAAAATGCTTGAAATAGAATTCATTTGAATACATAAAACAATTCAAAGAACTTCAATACAAATTATAAATCTATGTCAGCAAGTCGTTATCCTCTATATTTTTTCATTTTCCTTTCAGTTTAGTTTATTTATACATCATTATCTCTAAATCACTACAATTTGCATTTAACTAATCACGTTTCATTTATTTTGGAAGAAATTTTTATTTTATGCTATTCGAATTAATATACAAGTCCCCGAGGTTAATGAAGAGAAAATCAAGCTAGCCCAACTTCACACCTTCCATATAGTGCCATAAACGGATTTGTTATTCCTTCTGTTGTCAGGAGTTAAATATTTCTAGGTATGGTTAAAAGATATTTAAAATACAAATCTATTAATTGATGCGGAATTGACTCTTTCATCTAATCGTTTTGTAACATCTAACATTTATTAATTTATTATGATTTCTTCTATATGCTACGGATAATTTATATTAGAAATAATAAAACATTGCTCGTAATTTCATTATTCCTACAGCAGCTGCTCTAATGTAAGTCTTTCCGGTTTGATTTCACACAGATTTTGGTGCAATGCTAATATTTTTCATTATTGAAAAGTTTCAAACTATTTTCAGAATCTACAGCAGGTTCTCAAGCCTATTTCCTTTTATCATCCTTTGGGACAACCTTACGAAGGTATTTGATAAGAGAATCTCGCCTTGGGGAAGAGTAATAATATATGTAAATTAGCCTAACTGGAAAAAAA
>BMAW01018296.1:547197-573436 GCA_019974015.1 Nephila pilipes | reverse complement strand
TTCACAGCTGTACAATCTAAGTAAACTAAATAAAATATATAGTTTATCATTTGAAAAAAAAAATGTGTGGGAAAAAAAGAATTTTACAGAGATTTTTAGGGTGTTAATATGTGGAATAAAAATATATTACCGCACCTGAAAGGATTAAAATAAAATTGTTTTTAAATTGCTATGATCCCATAACGATTTCCATAATTAAGTTTGTATTTACCAAGTCAATGTTTTAAGTTATGATTAAACTGAAAAACTATAGAATGTAAGATAAGAAAATATAGATTTTTTTATATTATTTTTATATTATTATATTTTTTATATTATTTTTATATTATTATATTTTTATATTATTATATTTTTTATATTATTTTTATATTACTATATTTTTTATATTATTTTTATATTACTATACCTTTTATAATATTTTTATATTATTATAACTTTTATATTATTTTTATATTATTATATTTTTATATTATTTTTATATTATTATATTTTTATATTATTTTTATATTACTATACCTTTTATAATATTTTTATATTATTATAACTTTTATATTATTTTTATATTTTTATATTATTATAACTTTTATATTATTATATTTTTATATTATTTTATTTTTATATTATTTTTATATTATTATTTATGTTATAAAATTATTAGGAATGAAAAGCTCTAGTGAATTCTGTCGTTAGAAAGAAACCCAAAGTTCTTTCGAATAGGATGATGGTAGTGGCGCACATTAACTAATGCTTAAACCTCACATGTCAAATTTCTTCAAACCTATCGTTCAAGATGATGGAGGCTGACGCATATCAAAATGTTCTTGGTCTTACTAGTCAAGTTTCACCCGCAGGAGAACAAGAAGCTTTTTCATGTTCCGACATCCACAATACCTTTGAGAAGATGGAGGCTGACGCATCTTAAAATATGCTAGGCCTTTCTGGTCAAATTTCACGACCGGATAATAGGCAGCTAACTCACGGATCGATTTCTCCAGTACCATCGTTTGCGATGATGAGGGCTGACGAATCTCAAAACGTGCTAAGCATCACTAGTCAAACATCAAGGCCGGAGAATTGAAAAAAAAATTGCAGTACACATTCATCAACACTGCCGCATGAGTCGATGGGTGTATGAAATTTTTTTTTTCATCCACTACATGGAAACTCGAAAACGAATTCGCATTTTTAACCACGTTTCAGAATAAACTGTATCAGCTGTATGGAAAAAATGGATGTTATTGTCAAATACGGATACATTTTTTAAAACGTTTTTCTGAATTTCACTTGGTGTGTGTGTGTGAGTGTGTGTGTCATCAAATTTTCGATCGTTAATTTAACCAACTTCCCATCAAGCTAGAGCTTTGAAATTTTGGGAATCGTTCGTACTCGCCTAACTATGCAATATTTAGACGTTTGCGACAAGTTTTAACTCATATTTCAATAATTTTAATAAGTCAGAATATTCTTTCCTCTCGGCGCTTTTAGGATTGAGGAAAAAATTTCTTTCCCCCACTGGGAACACCGGGCACTCCCCCCGCCGCATGAGGTATCGTAACACTTTTGTTACTCACAAAAGGGGAGATACTATCTCCCCTTTACTATCTCCGAGATAGTAAGGGTTGCTGACTTTTAGTCGGTAATCATTCGCAAGAAAGAAAGTTTCCAATATTTGGCGCCATGCCTTATCACAATAATTTTTTTTGATCTGGTTCCCATTTTTTTTTTAATAGAATGACTTACAAACTTTCAAATGCATTTTTTGATTTAATGAGTATTATGAATTTTTTAATACGCTCACAAATGTCTCTTTTTAAGTAAATTTTAAAGTTAAAAATAACTAACAGTTTTAACTAATATTTCAATAATTTTCTCTAATAAACTTTGCCACTATATAAAAACGTTGGTTTTTATATCGAATTATTAAAACGTTTTTACAACGTTTTTCTGAATTTCACTTGGTGTGTGTCTGTCTGTGTGTGTATCAGTGTATCATCAAATTTTCTATCGTTAATTTAACCAACTTCCCATCAAGTTAGAGCTCTGAAATTTTGGAAACCATTCTTACTTGCCTAAAAATACAATATTTAGATATTTGCGACCAGTTTTAACTAATATTTCAATAATTTTTTTTAATAAACTTTGCCACCATATAAAAACGCTGTTTTTAAAAACGTTGGTTTTTGTCTCGAATTATTTAAAATTCAGTAACATACCAGAAACAATTTATTCAATTATCTCTTTAACATAAATAGTCGATACAACTCCTTCATATAAATCAATAAGACCGTAGAAAAATTTAGGATATAATAGCCTTAGTTAATCTTTGTTCTTCAATGCCAAACAATGAATATGGAACATATGCTACTTGTTTGAAGTTCATTTGCTTTAAATATTTTTTATTGTGTAAAATTATTTCGTATGATTTAATTATTACGTTAAATATTCATTTTTATTTAATTTCTATACCGATGAATTTGATTTAGCTGTGTATTAAATATGTTTTAATATATTTTACATTTATGAAAAATATTTATATATACATGGTTATATCAAAATCCATAAGTTATTTCCATATTACTTATTACGATATATGCTTAATTCGTACAAATGAAACGGTAAAAAGAAATAGTGATCGTATGCGTTTTTGTTTTTAATATTAAGAGATTCCTCCTTAGAAAAATGAAAACAAACGATAACTTCCACAGCTGGAATTTTATTATTTTTTAGCACTTACATTAAATGTTTCTTATAGAGTATAAGTTGTCGAATTTTTTTCTAAAGGATCTTTGTTTTTTGTTTGTTAACGATATTAAATATATAAATTTTGATATTATTTGAATATTGTACATACATCTACATTTTCATTACTCATAAGAGTCTGAAGTGTTATTTTGTCATTTTGTAGATTAAAGGGAAGATCGATGGAGTCTTTTCAGTATAGGGGGAAATTCGCAATTTTTTCCTTTTCCAAATTGATGAAAAGAGTAGGTACTGAAGGACCATAAATAATGAAGTAAGGAATTTCTTTTAATCTTCAATACGTAGTTTAATCTGCTTTTTTAAGCAATATACGGTTTTTTTTTCTTTTTTCCTTAAACGATTTAACGAAGAGAATAAAAAATATGGACAATTTTTAATTTTAAAAGTATTTTAATTCTAATAAGTATGTGTTTTAAATTTACGTAAATAAAATACTTGTAGCATAGTTTTCTTTCTATGAAGAATATAAATCGTTTCTAACAAAAAAAATCACTTACAATTAAATTTAAAACAAAAAATTTTATATAACAACGTCTTAAATTAAGACTTTGAATGAGAAAACGTTATTTAATTTGAGTATTGACAATACTGAAAAACATTTCATAGAAATTAAACGTAAAATATTTCTATAGGATCCCTGTGGACAAATATAACAATGTGGAGTGTTCGCAATCATTAATTGGGAAAAAAATCTTTTAAAAATTAACCACAAATTGGCCCTTGTAATTTTAAATATCATGGAAAACGTTACTGAATCGAGTGCAATTAAATTGTGAATGTTAAATTTCTGTATATAAAGATTAAGTTAAAAATATTATTTTAACATTCAGAATTCATGTTTCCGAGAAAATTTTAAAAATCTAATTTTTTATCTAAGACAACATTAAATGTAAATAAAACTATGTGGTATGGGTATTAAATAACGAAACTGTCGCTGCTACAGAAGAAATAAGCATGCGTCATATTTCAGTGACCAACAGCCGTTTAGAGTGAAGTTTTCTCTTTCGAATACAGTGCCTCTCGTTTCTCTAAACAAATATGTACACCCGTAGCCTTCGTTCGCAATACAGCTTTTTTTTTATTTCGCCAGAAAAATGATAAGTGAATGACGAATTATTACGAAATTATCCATGAAACAAGGAAAAACTGCTATCGAAAATTATTACGTTTTGAAAGAAGTATATGACAATGAATTGTTATCACGTTTAGTGTTTTTGAGTGGTTAAAGCGTATTTCGGATGTTCGAAAATACATTGAAATAGATTTGCGCTCAAATTGCCCTTTCCCGTCAAAAACGAATGACTAAATCGAAAAAAATCGTAATCTGTTTCGATTCGACCGTCGGTTAAGTATTTGTTGGATTGCTTGATCTGTAGAAGTCGACAAAATATCCGTTCTGTAAATATTTCCATCAAGAGAATTCGCCGGCTCATTCCACATTGTCTGTTAAGAGGTTTCTAGCTAAGTACAGCACTCCACTATTATACAATCACCTTTAATCTCCGTATCTTGTGCCATGCGACTTCTATGTGTTTCCTAAGGTAAAAAGAGAAAGACTTCAGTCATTGAAGCTGTTGAAGGGAGTGAAAGAGAAAGTGGAACGCATCCATGAGAAGCTGCCATAACAAGGCTACCAGTACTGTTTATAAGAATGAAAGATTGGCATGGAACATTTTAGGATTATGTAGCATGTATATTAAAAGTGATAATAAGTAAACATATATGGCTTCAAAATGAGATGTTTTATAAAGTCAGACTCATTATTTAATAACCACGTCTCGTATAGTGACTTCCATTATTATTTGCACTCCAATCACTATATTTCTCAGAGATTTAAAACGAATTATGAAATGCTAATTTAAGTTTAATATTTGCAGGAACATTGAAATTTAATTTTAAAAATGAATTATAATAATCGTTAAACCTATCCTAATAGAACCATTAAAGCTAAAAATATTAAACTTTTAGAAGAATACTTAAGTATCTCGTCTACTTGCTGTTTTGATTTCGTGAACGTATTATTAATCCTATGGAATGACGATTACCGTTCTCAAATATTTACCATTTTATATATTTGAATGCAAGAAAGTGCATACAATATAGCAAAACTTATTGAAGGATTCTGCAGTACTTTATTCTTCCGATATTTATGAAAATAATTTTTCTTTTTTTTTTAAGATTATTCTTTTATTGGGTTTCCGATCCTTAAAAAACGTATCCTTAAATATTTTTTTAAAAACGGACAAGAAATATAATTCAGCAGAAGTCTTCATTATTGCTTGTTCTTTCCATACCGGAGGGAGAAAAAAGTGCTTCTCTGGAACCGCGGCTTCTTATCGCAGAGTGTCACGCTGTGCCCAGATGATTTTAGGCCTAATTCGAGAGAAAAAATTCCTCTAAAATCAGCTATTTATTAAAATATTTTGATTTTTACTTATATTATTTAAAATTCATTAAACTTAATATATACAAAAGAAAAAAAGATTTAATCGAATATTGTATGTTTTATTCATAAACTTAGATAAAAAATCATACTTTTAAGAAAATACAAAATATATTTACATTTGTTATATAAATTTCATGGTGTAATGATTTACCATTATATGGAATATATAGATATAGAAGATAAATATTTTTCTGCTGTATGGTATATTTATAAAAAAAATTTCAATGCATAGTACAACGTCACATGTCTTACACACATATTCTGACGCTTCACTCAAGATTTTGAGGAAAGGGCACATCTTAAAACCTCCCCTCTCCTGTGTTTTTTTTACTTTAATGTCTATGTATAGATTTGGATTATTTTCGCTATCATTACTGTCAGATTCATTTACTATTTCACAAATCTCGGTATCAGATAAATACATTCTTTTCATCATAACTGTCACTACAAATAAAAACCGACCGAATGAAACGAACAGCTGAGAACATCTGCTAACAAAGGCCATAACCCCTATAAAGGGCCAAAAATTCTCCCTCGAACTTCTAAGAAGCTAGAAAGAGAGAACAAAAAAACAAATCCAAAGCAAGTGCACCCTTTAAATCATGTCATTACATTTAAAAAGCCACGCCATAACACGTGCTTTTAACAATAACCCCCTCCTGGTAGCCAGAAGTGAAATCCAAGTCCATATCACCAAAGTCACCACTCCAAATAAGCTATCTATATAGATTTCGCGGTATTATAACGCCATATAGTAACATTAAAAAAATCAAATAAAACGTTATCATCCACATATATCTATTTATACGTTTCGCCGTAGACACTCACGCAGCGTATCGCCCGTGATACGCTGGGGACATGGGAGCCAAAACGAGCGTATCGCTTGTGATACGCTGGGAGCGAACGGGTTAAAATAAATAGTATTACAGCGTCAGTGTAGTTATTTAATAGCCACACCTCGTATACTAAATATATTTAACTACGCACTTAAATAAAAGTAATATATAACATATATTTATTACTTCTAAAGCTGAGTTAAGTATAAAAATATGTTCAAAAACAAAGTATTAATCGAAACTAATATATTATTAATGTGGTACTTTTAATTATAACAATGTACATTACTGACTCCAATAACACTTTCAATTTATTAAAAGTTTAGCAATTTCTAAGGAGTTTCGATAAATATATATGATACAATCGATGCAGATGGTTCTTACGAAAATATAGCAAATAACGTTTCAGTTCCTTACTCCCTAGCAACCAGTTGGATCATAAAATGTATGTTATCCATTAGTTTTATTTAAGTGTGCAATAAAAGGCCATATTTCCGTATTTATTACAAGCCATTTTTGGAATGTAGGATTCTGTTTTGTCTCCACGAATACACACCCGCAGTAAATTTTGATCGATTTTGTCATCACGTAAAATATATAGTCGGAAATAAAATATTTAGAGAGTTCACTGAATGACGGGAAATAATCAGATTTGTAGGAAATAATGAGACATTCAATATTGAAAATCATTGGAATTTCGGCAGAAGTCTTAAAACTCTTTCGCTAAAATTTTTGAGTACCTTAATACCACAGCCATTGTTAAAAGTCTAAGGCTATTATACAATTATTTGCAAAATTTGAATGCCTTTTTTACCAAACCTTATTTTTTGAAAAGAACTTGGAAATATTAACACGAAAATTTCACTTTCCAATTTTATAAGATTTGGTACTAAATTTTGTATCTTTTACTAAGCTTTAAGAATGTTATATATATATATATATATATATATTTACATCATCGCCAGAACTCCATCCTCGTTCTGAAATATTTCACCGTCTTTGTTTACTTCGAAACATGTATGTCTTCGAACACCTTTTCAGTGTTCCTCTCTCTCTCTCATTGGAATGTAGTAGTGCAATCATGTGTAGTGGAGTGTGCGACGAAAAGGATCTATACAGACTTCGAATCGACCACACGATCGCATTTGTTTTGCTCTGAGAGCACATGAGGCACCCAACTTGCCGAGACATTTTCCACACCCAATTTTTTGTTCAAATTGAAAACACGGTATCTGGAGATACGCGAATGGACTGGACTATTTCGCGCACTTAGATTCGTTGATCACACATAAACATATCGTAGATTTCGTCAGTCACTCCGGGATAGTTAATTCCACTGGAAGTCCTCAACGACATTCATACGAGGGCTGTTCTTTTTCAACCTCCGACCATTCATTATGAAGACCAGGAATGCGGCAGCTCGCTGGTGTGCGCAGTAGGCCACTGCGCATCTCCCCCCAAACACGCTTTGTCATTGCTGAGTCCAACACGCCCTTTCTAGTTGATCTGCAGTCACGTAAACATAGCTGTCTCTGTTGATTCTCCCTCCAAGTGTGAATTTCGAAGGGTTATTCGTTTCTTGCAGGCAGAAGGGAATAGTGCAGAGGAAATTCTTCGAAGAATGAGTCGAGTGTATGGAGACAGCTTTATGAGGGATGGTGTTGTTCGTGAATGGTGTCGAAAGCTTAAAGATGGTCGAACTGCTTCCCCAACCCAACGGTTTCTTGAGCAATTTAAATGGGACATTTTCGAACATCCGTTATATAGTCGCGACCTAGCGCCAAGTGACTTTCATCTTTTTCCTGAATTGAAGAAGTGGCTTGGGGGGCAGCGCTTGCAAACTGAACAGGAGCTCAAAGAAACGGTCACAACTCATCACAATTCATTGGCGGCAACATTTTATGAAGAAAATATTGCAAAACTTGTTCACAGATATGACAAATGCCTCAATAGTCAAAGTGATTACGTAAAGAAGTAACCTTTGTTATACATTACTTTTGATAATAAAATAATTTTTTTATATTCACCCGTCTTTTTATTATAGCCAATCGGAAGTTGATAAAAAAAACAGCCCTCGTATTTTGCGGATGTATAGATCCCCAAAGTAAATGGGAATTTGCGCAAAAGTAAATCTTTGCAAACACAAGCGCAGATGTCTCCTGAGCTTCACCTATCTCACCTTTGATCTCTTTTTGTGTCAAGCCTTTTCAATAGAAGTATTTAACCACATCTTCAAGCTCACATCTTCCCATTTTCCTAAGCAAACACAAGTTTCTTGCTTCAATTGGCAATAAAAAGGAAACTTTCAGTTGGAAATAACTGAGACGTTTAGTGAGTCATCCTGCTTAATAAAATAACCAATTTTTGATCCTACGAGCACCATGTTTTGTATTTTCGTACGACTAATTAAAAGACTCTCATATTGTAAATATTTTGATAATGGAAAGGGATATTTATAAGTAAAAGAAATGCTGAAATTATTAATTAATATCATTAGAATATATAAATTATGAAAATATAAATAACGTAATTTGAAAATTTTAATATTTAAAATATTCATTAAATGTGAGTAAAATTATTAAGTCAGGTTTTACTTACTTCAGACTTCCAATTAAAGACATAAATTAAATCAAGTTTTATTTTAAATCTATAATTTTATTTATTTTAAGCTTTGTAAGTATTAATTTTACTTTAAAGTAAAGTATTTAAAACATAACAACTCTTCTCTCGTTTTCAAATTAAATGTCAGCAATCTTCAAAAGAGTCATATTTTACATATTTGCCGTGTGCTAATATTTGTTTGTAGAAATAATGTTACCGGAAAAAAAGTTTCAACGTTTCACTGAAATGAATGGATTTCAACAGGAAGCAGTCGGGAAAAAAATTTATAAATGAAATTCAAAAAGAGAATTTTAAGTGAATGCCCGAATGATTATTGAATTTATCAATCAAAGAGGGGGAAACGGAAATTAAACTTTCCAAACTGGGTCTTTTTGTATAAAAATCAATCTAAAAAATTTTTCTGCGTTAAACTTTTTCGAATATTTTTCTGAATTCACACATAATTTTTTGCCTCGTTCTACTGTATTAAAATGTGTTTAAAGGTCAAAGGAAAAGAAATGAAAAAACATTATTAAATAATCAGTGTATGATTTTTTAAGTGAAATAACACTTAATATTCAATAAAATTAAGTTGTGCGGTGAGCACTTTTTTAACATTTCACTTACACTTTTTTCAATTAAAATATCAATATGTAATTTACTATTTAAGCTGCAATTTATATTTAAATATAAATGCAAAGGGAATATTACAGAATCGTAATTAATTTAATTTTAAATATATGTTATAATGAATGAATATGTCAAAAAGAGTAATAAAGGAATTTTCACAAAAAATACCCAATTAGTTCTCTGTCAGAAAACGTTCAGATTTTATATAATCAAATATTTATGTTAGAAATAAACTCAGACATAAACCCAGTGGTATATTAAAGAATTTTAAGTTCTTCATAGATTAAGATAAAAAATGATATTGGTTGGAAATGTTTGTACTTCAATCACTTCCAAATAATAAAACAGTCTTTATCTCACTTTTTCTCTCTTTCATTAATATATGTAAGAACTAAACATAATATTAGTTGAATTTGATATCAGAAACAAAATTATACAATTTCGTATTGTATTATAAATGTTACAAATATAATAATTCGATATAAAAACCAACGTTTTTATATGGTAGCAAAGTTTATTAGAGAAAATTATTGAAATATTAGTTAAAACTGTTAGTTATTTTTAACTTTAAATTTCACTTAAAAAGAGACATTTGTAAGAGTTTTAAAAAATTCATAATACTCATAAAATTAAAACATGCATTTGAAAGTTTGTAAGTCATTCTATTAAAAAAAATGGGAATCAGAATTCAGAAAAAATTATTGTGATAAAACACGGCACCAAATATTGGAATCTTTCTTTCTTGCCAATGATTACTGACTAAAAGTCAGCAACCCTTACTATCTGGGAGATAGTATCTCCCCTTTGTGAGTACAAAGGTTTTACGATATCTCATGCGGCGAGGGGAGTGCCCGGTGTTCCCAGAAGGGGAAAGAAATTTTTTCCTCAATCCTAAAATCGCAGAGAGGAAAGAATATTTTGACTTATTAAAATTATAGAAATATGAGTTAAAACTTGTCGCAAACGTCTAAATATTGCATTGTTAGGCCAGTACGAACGATTCCCAAAATTTCAAAGCTCTAGCGTGATGGGAAGTTGGTTAAATTAACGATCGAAAATTTGATGACACACACACACACACTCACATACACACACACATCAAGTGAAATTCAGAAAAACGTTGTAAAAAATATACTATTGGTTAATCTGCATTTAGAAATTATTCTAAATATTATACACGCCATTAGATCTTCGGTTGCTGTACCTTAAAGCTACAGTTTCCTAGGAAAGAATTAACGTTACCAGGCGGTTGTAGTATTGCGATGAATGACGTAATTAAACTTCCTGATCAAATATTTCCCAAGAATCCTTAGTTTTTCCTTTCTATTTAAGTTTCGGATGCATTCAACACTAATTAGGAAACAATGCAGTAATCTACCCAGGGGTGGTACAAAAAAGATCCCCCAGGGTGGACTGCGACCCCGCCCCCCAAGAATTTTGCTCGCAATTGAAATATTTCAGTATAACTCATTTATTATACCATTATATTATTTTCTATGTTTCAAACATAAGAATTTTTTCTCTTTCATATTTTTTCTTCATGACGAAGAGAAAAAAGGATTTCAACTAAACACATTTCAAAGAAAAGAAGTCACTGCAAGAGTGCCTCTACTTCATGACTGTCCAATCCAAAAGACGTTGCGGGGCGTTTTTAAAACACATTTCCTTCCGTAGAGCCGCATTTGAAACATATTGCATGTGTGTGCGCGTACGAATGTGCAAGTGATGAATTCAATTTCAATTCAAATTCTCACGTTAAAGCCTACTACAACTTTCATCTTCCGAGTCGAGGGAAGTAACTAATCTTCCTTAACCCCATGAAAGAAATCAAGAACATTCTGCTATAAATTAAGGGATATTAAATTTTATTGAATTAAATATATTTACACGCAATGCAATTTAAAAACAGCCCTGCAGTTATAACATAACACTGGTGTTAAATTATTAGCAAGCAAAAGACACCGAGCAGTCAGTCTGTCTGAAACTATACGCTTCTTCGTCAAATATAATAGGCTTCCTGTTGACAGACTGGCTTCTGCTATTTCGCATGTCTCACGTGTCGCATTCCCTCCATACGTCTAGTAATGCACACCCGCTCTCTTCAGTAAGTTTGCTGCTTAGGTACACATTATGTATCACCCAAACGCACTAGATGGTCCGTACGTTTTTAAAAACTAGCTTAGTAATTGTTTCTCAACCACATTAGAGAAGGAAAATTGTGACGATAGTTGAGTCAGTGAGATATTCCAATGGAAGTACCGCATGATACGAAAGACTTATGGTTGAATATTTTTTGACACTTTTATGTAAAATAAAAGTTTAAATCTTTATTCAGATGACACAGCTGTGTGGGCTGCGTTTTAACACCGAAATGGTGACATAGGCTCTCGGGTTGGCTAGTCCTGCTCTAAATAAATGTTTGTAGATGAAGAGGGAGGAGAGAGAGGGCTGAATCCTTAAAACATATACCCCCCCCCCAAAAAAAAAAAAAAAAAAAAAAAAAAAAAAAACATTTTTCACATGGTATCTCAGTTGTTTTTTTTTTTCTTAAATGATCTTTATTCTTTTAAATTTTCATAGCTTGATTAAATCGTATCTATACTTTAAAGGTTTTTAATAGGAGAATAAAGATTGATGTAGCGTATAATTTCTTTTTAACCAAGTGGTAATTCTAAACTAAAATAATTACTTTTGTCACGGTACTCACGATATGCAACTCCCAGCCCTCTCAAAAAAATTATTTTCTACGTACACCACTGAAACATTGCCCTCTATTTTACATATACACATCGAATATAGTATTCCGAACCCTCGTCCATTGGGTATGAAGGAAAATTGACTGGCAGTTCTTTTTTTTTTGCTCCGCATTTACTAATTAGTCTAAACGAGGCGTCTCGATTGGATTAGATATTAACTTCTAACGTTACTATAGAAAATAGTAACCGCATACTCCCTCTCCAGCATCAAGGTAATGATATGAAGAGAAACATTCTAAATGATTGCGGAGGAAGTCGCTTTCCCAGCCATTACTTCATTAGATAACATACCCTTCCCGTTGAATTGAGTTTTGCTTTGAATAATTTCCGTTTAACATCATCGGCTATTTCTAGTTGACAGGCGGGTCTCATCAATATCTAAGTCATAGCCGGAATATCACTGATCGTGATTTTATGTGCAATTGTCTCAGTCAAACACTCAGATACAAGTGTTTAACATCGGGGTCATATACAACCAATAGTTACAGTATGTGCTGAAATTTAGTGTTCGAGTCTTGCCTCACCACTTCGGCGTTATAATATATTTCTAGCCCTTGGACGGAGAAATCAGTTGATCCTCTTGGATTATTGGCTGTGTTTTGCAGCCTGGTCCATTGAGTCCTAAGTAGCGTTGAGAAGTTGCTTTTTTGTTATACCCTTACCAATCAGATTAACCCTTTCGCTACCGGAGGGAGAAAAAAGAAGTGCTTCTCTGAGCCCGCGGCTTCTTACCGCGGAGTGTTACGCTGTGCCCAGACGATTTTAGAAATTAAGCCTAATTCGTGAAAAAAATTCCTTTAAAATCGGCTATTTAATGAAATATTTTGGTATTTACATATATTATTTAAATGCATAAAACTGAATATATACAAAAAAAAAAAAAAAAAAAAAAAGATTGAAACGAAAATTGAATGTTTTATACATAAAATTTCATAAAAAATCATACTTTTAAGAAAATACAAAATATATTTACATATGTTACATAAATTTCATGGTGTAATGATGTACCATTATATGGAATACATAGATATAAAAGATAAATCTTATTTTGCTGTATGGTATATTTAAGAAAAATATCGATGCATAGTACAACATCATATGTCTTGCACACATATTTTGACGCTTCACTGAAGATTTAAAGCAAAGGCCACATCTTAGTCCTTTTTTTTACTTTAATGTCTATGTACAGATTTAGATTATTTTCGCTAACATTACTGTCAGATTCGTCCATTATTTCGGAAATCTCATTATCAGATAAATACTTTCTTTTCGTCATGACTGTCGGTACAAATAAAAACCGACCCAATGAAACGAACAGCACAAAACATCTGCTACCAAAAGCTCTAACACCCATAAAGAGTCATAAATTCTCCTTCGAACTTCTAAGAAGCAAGCAAAGAAGAAAAAAAGCAGATCGAAAGCAAGTACCGAATTTAAATCATGTCATTACATTTAAAGAGCTGCGCAGCAGCACGTGCTTTTAACAATTACTGCCCCCCCCCCTCCTGGTAGCCAGAACTGAAATCCAAGCCCATATCACCAAGGTCAACACTCCAAATAACCTATTTACATAGATTTCGCGCTATTGTAACGCCATATAGTAACATTAAAAAAAATCAAATAAATCGTTCTCATCGAGCGTATCTCTATTGATACGCAGGGCCACAGAAGACACTCACGGATTGTATCACCCGTGATACGCTGGGAGCGAACTGGTTAAGACATGCATCTTGCTCAGGTTAGTTACTAAGGCGTTTTAACTTTCGACTTTGTATGTAGAGAGTTGCTGCATTAGCTTCGTTTTACGATCGGCGCTTTCTTTCACAGCCATTTATTATGTTACTCTAGATTAATGGATTGTTTTAGTAAGGTCGGAATTAGAAGAAACAGAAGGTCTCTGGGTGACGAAACTCATAAATTAGAATTTTGGCCAAATGAAAACACCAGAGTTAACGCCCCAGTCTCCACATTTGCTCATCATCCTAATATGATGCGTTTGATCCGTGATAGATTTAATATGTATTAGCCCCGCTTCGTGACGCTTCTTTGATGGAATATAGATTTGAAACCTCTACTAAAAGCAAACTAAAACAGCCATTATCTCACTGCCACAGTGGACATATCACGATAGCAATGAAGATCTTGTTATTATAAAAGGATATTTATAACAAGAATGAAACTCGCTCTTATTTAAATTCTATGTACCCTTCTATGTTGTTAAATTATATATTAAAAATTAAGCCAATAGAAATACACCATTTTCAAAATAATATTATATGGAAATATGTTATTAAACAAAAACATTACGTATAGTTAATAAGGGACATTTAGTAAGGGACATAGGTTAGTAAAGAAACTATAATATAATTGTTTCCATAGTAGAACTTAATGTGTTTTTTTTTTCTACTGATATTTTTTTAAATATTTTTACAATTATTTAATCATCTGCATGATTTATAGTTTTCTTTTAATTTTTAAGATGCTGAATATTTCCTAATTTAGGAATCTGTAAGAATTCTAGAGCAACTGTGTTTTTTTATCCACCTTTTTTTTTTTTTTTTCGGTAGGAAATGCATTGTAACTCGACTCAACGCCTTCTTCTCTTTATATACGAACTGGAATTTTACAAATTCTCAAAGTCAAATAACAAATATCAAATCTAATTATTATTTAGATCACAATACACAAGTAAAATACTTGCATTCATAATTTACATTTAACATGTGAAGCAATCATATAGGCTTGATATATTAATTCCTTATTAACACCACTCTTGTAAGCAATTCGAGGATTATGGGAAATGGAATTCGTAATTGTGTTTCTCAGTGAAGTAACCAGGAGGAAACCTGAGCAAGAACTTCTCTCTCCAAATTTCCACACCACTTCATGCTAAGACTAGGAGACTCTGCAGTTTCAATGTCAATGTAATGAACGCAAGACGTGACCTTCCCCCCATTATTACTCGGTTACAGTAGTTACAATATAAGCTTGAAAATAACTAAAGTAATGAAATGACTGAGATTCAAAGATTCAGAAATTTATGAAAATTTATTTAATGGTAATAGTAGAGAGAAAAAAAATAACGTTTTGGGAACGAAATATTTTATTTCATATTTTTTCATTCAGCTCACGTCAAATGTATTCTGATGAAATGTATTCTGATAGTTTTCCTGTACTTTATACGGGGTCGCTTAATATGTCCTTAGGAAATCTGAGAGATGGCGCTCGTATGTTCGAAAAACTGTTGGTATTTTAGTGATCCGTATGACACACCAAGCAGCTGACTAAACATCTATTCGTATTCCTGATCATGACGCATTTCGCACCTCAAAAATTCTTCATCATAACTTTACCGACCAATGAGATCATTGGAAATGATACACCCTAAGCAACTCGACGTTTTGATTTTAGCTTGATATCCTCTGGATAACGATGAACCCATTCATCATTTACGGTAACAACTCGACGAAAATAACGTAAATAACTCGAGGCAGCAACATTCAAATTTTGATTCGGCAGAAAATGTCAACCAAATAAATACTAACTTATAAATCAACGTCAAATTTCATTTAGCTTCATTCAACAGATGACATCACCAAATGGTTTCAACAAATTCCTTTAACGATGTCATCTGTCCTCAAATACGAGTACTTTTTGAACCACCCTAATACTTCCATAATGTACAGTGTTTTCATGCAAAGAAAAATATAAGTTAATTTACTTAAAATCAAATGGTGAATAGAAAATATTTTTGTGACGGCAGCCCATTCCTGTTTGCCTCTTGTGCCATAGCTAAACTCTATGTTTTAACACTAAAAGCCAATAACTTGATCAAAGAGACGTTAGAACAATAATCACAATATTTATTACTTGGTTGCTAATATAACGACAATTATAAAAGATCTCCAGGACAAGGCCTTTACCATTTTAACTCAATCTACCAGTAATAATCTAACGAACTCTTACCACTAAGACTATCTTGACTTCAAGCATACATTAACCAGCCGATAACTTGTAACAATTCTCGGCTCCGACTTCAACTCCGACTCTGAAACAATTGCTGAACACTGGAATAACTCAACCTCTACTTCTCGAACCACTCAACCTTTACTTCAACCTCTCTATCGCGATTCTCAGTATGAGTTTATATATTTCCTAACTCTCCTGCTTCACTTCATTTCTTCCTGCTTTTAGTTGGGCAAAGGTTGTTTAGCAAAAGCAATCGATCTTAGTTAAAAGTTCCCAAGGTTAGTGAAGAGAAAACCGCGAATAGCCCAACGTCACATATTGATATATACAGTTCAATAATTTTCAAAAGTTACTTATTCAAAAATAAAATTAATTTTGAGTAATTTTTCTTTCAAATGGCTGTTTAATACTTTTTTTTAAAATTTTTACTTTGATGGCGTAATAAACTATTTTGTTGTCAAAGTACATATAATAATTTAAACATCAAGAATATATTGCCTTTAACATTGTAAGAAGTGAAAAGGTTTATAAATAATTCAAACTTTGCACTTTGGAACATCGCGAAATGGCAACAGACTTCATTATTTTGAGTCATGATCATGTATAGAAGACTCTGTAGCAGAACCCTACTATTCTATCTCTCCCACCATGTCGTCATCAAGACTTCAAGTTACAATAGATTTACAAGCATAATCCTCCCTTTCTAAGGGGTATTTCGTGACATCAGTGCTCAACCCTCAACCGGCCATGTGATCGCGAATATAACAAATCAGCTAATGTAGTGTTAAGCTCTTGATAAACAGATACTTCAGATAACATGTAATTCAATATATGTTTCTTTAAGCTTGTTTTGTTAAAAGTATTACATACGTTCGTTCCAAGTAATAGGTGAAAAAGTAGTTTTCATTTTGTTAGAGTGGGAACACATTTTTATCGATATTTTGTTAATTTGTCATTCCTTTCATTTTCTGAAAAGCTTCACACCAGATCTATTTCATCAAACCCTGAATTTCTCTTTCAGCCTCGTATTGTGTTCAACTGTTTTTATTTATTTCTCATTCAATTTATGCTTATGCTCTTTGCATTTCGCTATGCTTGTTTGTCTGTTCTTTTGCCTCACAATCTGGTCATCTCTCCGTTTTCCTCTGT
This sequence comes from Nephila pilipes, assembly GCA_019974015.1. Lineage (NCBI taxonomy): Eukaryota > Metazoa > Arthropoda > Arachnida > Araneae > Nephilidae > Nephila > Nephila pilipes. The sequence goes on along the minus strand of BMAW01018296.1, from coordinate 556,289 downwards.
AATAAGTTTATATGTTCTTTGCGTATCTCAATATTTTCTATCAGTTCTTCTCATTTCGTAATATAATAATATTTTGATTTTTCTTGGCAATTCATCTGTTCTTTCAGTTCATATGTTCTTTGTATTGTCACATTGTATAACATTACTCCTTTTGCTTTATCCATTTAGCATTCCTGAACTGCGATTTCACTTTTTTCACGAGACATTTAACATAATGATGCAAGATAACGCAGTATGAGAAAATCAAGTAATTATTTTTCAAACCAGATCAGTTCAAATGACCGATATTTTTTATAACGTTATACATTTTTTTTAAATTGAAATTGACATCACTGATGTAAATCCTTTTCAATGTCTTCTTAGCTAACGTGAAAATGCTTAAAACACACAATAACACCTGCTATAAGATAAACATTTATTACCATACACTTCTTTCAATATATTATAAGCTACCGTATAAGCTTTTCCGAGTTTCTTGTGAAATTTCACAACTATTCGTTGCTCTAATGTTACACTTGTCATTTTTGCAGCGAATCAAACAAAACAATAACTCCAATACAAGTGAACATTACGGCTATATAGATTAGATTACAGTGTTTACAGAAGAGAGAAATTCTGCATTCGAAAAATAAGGCTTGAGTTTTATAAGCTGTTGGTCACTAGTATTAGGCTCTTGCGTGTTTCTTAAGTAACATTCAATAGCCACATCTCATATCTATCTATATATATAAGCCAAATACCACTGACTGACTCATCACGAGATCTCTAATACTATACAACTGATTGATTTGAAATTAAACATTTTTTTTCTCATTTTGCGATGTAGACGCTCACTATGAACGGATTTTACGGAAGGAAGTCTTATCCAAAATGTAATTTTCATCCGTTAATCTACTCTTATCTGTCGGTTATGTAATCTTGGTGACTTATCGCCAAAAATGATATGACCGACGCCAACCTGAATATATTTTTTTATATGTATACTGCGTATTGTCACCCATTAAGTTTACTTGGTGAGATTGGCGCGTGCGGAATGGAAAAATACCAAACAATTTTATATTCAAGCGCTGATGGAAGGTGGGCAAGATTTTGGCGAAGGGGATCTTTATGTGAAATTTCGTACATGTCGAATATAAGAAACGTACATATTTAGCGATAGAAATAAATGAGTTTGAAGTCCCACGGATGGTGAAAGTGTAATTTAGCTCCAAAACTTAGCGATATTTGGAAAAATACTAAAATGGCGACATTTTACGGAGTAGGAAATGCACAAGACAATCTATTTATATGTAAGCGAAATACCACTGAGAAGTTCTAGATAACCATTATTACAGACAATCAATTTCTTAAATTTTAAATTCAGATTAAAAATCGAAAATTTTCTTTATATCTTACGTATAGGTTCTAAAATATAATATTATCGTCTTCCTAGCGAAGCGGGCTGGTATCAGCTAGTATATATATATGTGTGTGTGTATTTATGTAAATGGTAGGATAATATTTTGAACAACATCGATTGATTGATTAATTTATACAACTAATATCCATACGGTAAAATCATTTTCTCCTGCATGCGATATCCACAATACCAACTATCTTATATCTTTAAATATATTTTATTTTTCTTTAAATCTTAAAATAAATACTTCTAGATACTGGCATAAAAAATGAAATACTTGAGTCTTGTATTATAAATGGCTTTCTGACTAAAAAGGTATTTCATTAGCGATCAAAACTTCCAAAATATTTTTAAGCACTTTAAAAGTGGTTCCGTTTATATGTGCACTAGACATATTTATTTATAAAAATAAATGAAACACATACATTTATATATACGTTTGGTCACTCTGGTAGTAAAATCTTAGTTTCAAAAGTAAATATCAATGAACATTTTCATTAAAACAATTAGAATAAAGAAACTAATTAGTCATTATTATAAAAAACATTTTTCCTTATCTCTTCTTTTAACGAGGAATTATTATTGTCTTCAAATACAAATAAATGCAACGTCTATGATTATGTATATTGGGGTGGCATATATGAGGGTGACTCCAAAAGTACTGATAATTTATGACATTTGGCATCATTAGGGTAAATTCTTGTTACCATTCAGCGCCGCCATCTGTTAAATGTAGCCGAAACAAATTTGACACTAATTCATAAGTTAATTTTGAGTTAGTAGTCATTTGCTACCAAGTCAAAATCTTACTCTAGCTTTTGCATCGATTTATCTACGTCGATGGTAATTACAATCGTCATTATACAAGAGAAACCAAGTAACAATCATGATAATAGGTTGCTTCCGGTGAATATTTTCTAAAGAAGGCGAAGGTGATTTAATCGGCTTGCAAAGTGTTATGATGAGGAATTTTGAGTTGGGAAAGGCATCATAATCAGGAATAAGAGCAACTGAGACTTAAACATTGGTCTAGTGAGTCTTACTATTTACTAAATGCGAACCACTTTCGATGCTATGAGCTCCATCTTGTAGATTTTCTAAGAATTTAATCAAGATACTCGTAGGTTCAGTTAAAATAAAGTAATATTTTATTGACAATTATGTTTCAAAAGAATATATTTGATCATCTGTTTGTTTAACGTGAAGTAAAAAGTTTCTTTAAAATAAATATTAAATATCTACAATAAACAATATAAAGATTTTTATGCAACTTTGAAGTGTGAGATTCTAACATCTTATTATAAAATTAATATTTAAATTATACAACACGCAACAGTAAAGAATTTATCATATTAATAAAAAAAAATTAAGAATTATTCTTCATATTTAAATAACTACCTCAAAATTTTAAATACAAATTACACTTTACTACTTTTATCAACTTATTTATTTCCTTTTCTCTATTCAATTTGTTTTAACTTTCCGGCTTATGCTGATTATTGAAATAAATTATTTCATTTTTTAAAATATTTCTTTGTAATAACAGCATTGTTCAGAAAACACCACCTATACATAATTTAGTTGTTTCTGTTATTTTTCAATTGCATCAAGAATCTTTAACATGTCCAATACATCAATCTCATCAAAATTCAATTTTTCAAGCAAAATATTAATTTTTCATAGCTATCTATATCATATTATATTGCATATTATATGGAATTAAAACTCTATTAACGCAAGTAATATTCCTGGGAGTGTTTTAAGATATTTTATTCTACAGAATTTCTCTCTGAATGTAGCCAGGATAACGAGTTTTTAATAGACTTCACTGAAACACATACCCGATATAATTAAAACATACATTTTCTTTTTCTTTCGTTCTTAATCAGCATGACCTTTACGAAGAGTAGAAACTATCCAGAATTGAAACTAATTTTGAGCTTCTGTAGAAATAGAGTTTGTATATTACCATTCCTTTAAATCATAAAAGACAGATCTGTCAGACCGAACGTCATTTTTAGTTTAGCACTTAAACATAAAAATATATTTTTGAGTTTCTAGTGCATTTTATAGATAAAATATACTTTTGCAATAAATGGTTATAATTTACACTTATATTGGGTTGGAGGGAAAGTTCTGTCGTATTTTAAAGAAAATATTTGAATTCATTTATAAGAATATATGTTTAATATTAATCAATTATATATGCTCCGTTATTTGTTACATCCTGTTGCCATCTTTCAGGTAACCTGCGAATTCCTGTTTTGTAGAAGTTCTCGTCCTTGGAGTTAAAATAGTCAGCAACTGCCTTAGAAACACATTCAAAAGACTTGAATTTTTTTCCCATTAGTTAATTTTGCTCAGATTTGAAAAAATAATAATCAGATGGTGCAATGTCAGGTGAATACGGTGGGTGACTAAGGACTTCCCATCCTAAGGCATTCAGTTTTTGTTGTGTCATCATTGCAGTATGCGGTCGAGCATTATCATGGTGGAACACTATTCTATTTCTGGACACTAATGCTGGCCTTTTTTTCTTTGATAGCTGCATTCAATTTATCCAGCTGATTGCAGTACATTTTAATTAGTACAGCATTAATGGTTTTTCCCGGTTTCAGCAACTCGTAGTACATTGGACCTTTCCTGTCCCACCACAAACAAAGCAGTACTTTTCGTTGATGGATACTTGGTTTTGGAACTGTTGCTGATGATGTTCCTGGTTTGCAGGAAGATTTTTTTCTCTTAATATTCTCGTAAAGAATCCACTTTTCATCTCCAGTAACCAGCTTGTCCAAAAACGGCTCCACATTGTGTCTAATCAGATGTGATGAGCACATTCTTACACGATCAGACAAATTCTTTTCCATTAATTCATGTGAAACCCAAACACTTTGCTTTAACACAAACCCAAGAGATTTAATGTGAGCTCCAACAGTTGAATGATGAATGCCAAACTCTTCTGCAATTACTCGACTTGTCAAATGTGGATTATTTTCCAACATGGATCGCAAAACATCATTATCGATCTTGGATGGTCGTCCAGATCGATCACTTTCTTAGAGGCTCAGATCCCCGGAACGAAATTTGCTAAACCATCTTTGACAAGTACGAACATTTACAATATCTTTTCCAAATACCGCACATAAATTTTTACATGCAACCAATGCGTTGCTTCCTTTTTGGAATTCATACAAAATGCAGTGTCGTAAATGCACTTTATCTACTGATATGTTTTTCACTTTAAATATCACAAGTAAATGATGAACGGTAAAAAAGGACTCCTTTTATATTATACAGCAGCTAAAAGAACAAAAAAAAATCCGAATGACTTACTAGCCAGATGTTTTTTTATTTACAAGAAAAATCACCTGCCTATTTAAAATACGACAGAACTTTCCCTCCAACCCAATATAATGTAGCACTAAAACTCCATAATGGCTTCCAATACTTTTCATTACATGCAACGAAATACAAAATATGCTAATAAGTTTTCAAGACAATCGACTTAAACATTTGAATAATGGAAAGCAATTTTTTTTTTAATTTTTCGTTGTCATTTAGAATGATTTTAATGAAGTGTAGAAACTACTAATATTACGTTTAATTAATATGACCTTTTTGTATACATAGGGTTTTTAAATTAAATACTCTTTTAAATTGTAAATATTTCTAAAAAACCATGAATGAAAGCCATATCTAAATTAGCATTTAGACATAAGAAATAACAAGAATATCTTTGGCATGCTTTTACATATAATATAAATTGACTAGGACATGTGGGAAAAATGTGGAATATCATATCTAAAATTCTCTCTCTCTCCACAAACACACACACACACACACTCACACAAACACACTCACACACACATAAACACACACACACACATAAACACACACACACAAACACATATATATATATTCAAATTGTTAATTAAGCCTAGATTTTTGTGTGTTAGATTAACAATGGCAAATCGTTCATTTTACAGAAGTTCAAAAGTAATTTTTATAAATCAAAATATTATTTTCTTCTTAGTTTTATATGGACATGGTGTTTTAGAAAAATTTGGATTTAGATACTATTTTAAAGCAAACTATTACAAATTATTTTATGCTTCATTAAAGGCATATAGTCATTCTAAAATATTTTTTCTCTAAGTAATTCTTAAATTTTTTTATGGAAAAGAGGGGGAAATTAAACTTTCCAAAATTACAAAGTTCTGTAAATATTTCAAATATACAATAATATTGTTTAAAAACGTTAGATCTTTATACTTTATGCATTGTTTTCAAAATGAGGAGAAAAATAATTTTTTATATTTATGGAAAATTATTTTTAGTGTGGGTTCCTAAATATAAATACATTTGAAAAATCCTGTCCATTTTCAACTCAAAGGGAAAGAAGAAAGCCTTGGACCAAAAAAAGGCTTTCATAGTTCAATTGTATGAATACAATATCATTAATAAACGCAGAAAAGTCAGCGAATAATATTTAAGGCACAAAAAGTCACAAAAAAAGGGATTAAATTTGGTATTTTATTTTTTTTCCGTATGTCCAAATATCCTTAAATTATTTTCCTACCATCGTTATTTTTTTTTTCATATTAGATTAAGTTCTTTTTAATTAGGCATGTTCGGGTCCTCGGGGGTGTCGGATTAGCAATTTCGACAGATTATCAAGGGTAAGTATGGTTTCAACGAAAATATCAAAAATAAATCCTACTAGATAAAACATTAAACGAATAAAACATATAAGTAAAATGCGTTTACAAACATTCTGAATCAGTGTATATGATATAAATACTCAAACTAACAACTGCAGTCTTGAGAAGCCGTAAAAATAATAATAAACTGTGCTTTAGGAAGGGAATTCGAAAGTTCTCACTTGGTGCATAGTTATAACTTTTTCTTCACTTACTTTTTAAAGTAATCGAATCATCTGTTCATTACATTCTACGTTTGGCTATGGTATCCTACTGGTCATTGTCACCGACATGTCGCTGGCGTTGTTTTTGCCGAGTCGTGGGTTAGAACCCTGATGCCACTAAAGGCTCGCCACCGTATAGCAGTGCTGATGAACAACAAATCTGGTCAAGGTCCTCCCTTTGGAAGAGTGTATAAGTTTGGAGAGGGAAATGCCAGCTCCAGTGTTTTTCTCGTCATTTAACAGAAGTTCAAAACGACGAGGTTTGTCGCCAATAGCCTCTGTTTTGTTTCTCAGTGCGAAGTTACTAAGCAATCACTCTAAATTCAGACTGATTTCGACAAGTGGCTCTAGTACCTATACTGGCTGTATTACACTTTGTTACATTAGATCTCGGATCATTACCTAATTATAAAATCTGATTTTGCATGTTATAAAATTTAGAATCCCTACAACAAGTACAAAAATTCATGTTAACTTTAACGTCAACAGGATATATATGACTACATCTCTTCTGTAACCATTCTTAGCTCTGAGGGCTTAATGTTCATAAAGTGGGCACACAATTTTTTTTGACACGCAATAAACCTATTAGCCTGCAATACCTTATCTCAGAGTATTTTAATGATTATAAGAGACCGCAAGTGAAGTGACGAAAAACTATGGATCGCTACAGTACTATCGCAATATTAGTTGTTTCTTTGTTAACCGTGGCAACGGTAGCCTAGTAGTCATGGTTGTGGACTCCTATCCGGTGGTTTTCGTCGAGTCGTGGAATTTGTTCCTGATGCCATTAAAGACCCGAAGTGTAGACAGGTCTGAAGCACGTTAAAGGTGTTGAGGTTTAAAGGAGGTGTCACCTCTGATGTCATTCTCCTCACTTGACCGAGGTTCAAAATTATGAAGTCCGTCGCTAGAAGTCCCTCTCTTGATTCTAGCGAGACATTAATATAACCAATCAACCGAACGTATGTTATCCATTTAACTTTATTGTCTCGAATCTGCTTTAAAATAAGGAAAATAAATAATTTTTTTACATCTGTTTGGATTCGTACCCTAGTTTTGATTTCTTCATAGCTTATTTCGCTAGCTTTGTAGCTTATTGTAAGACTTATTTCATCTTATTTGTATAACTTCCTTTATAATTGATATAGCTTTTAAAAGTCACTAATTTTTAAAGAGGTTTCACGTAATAAATTTTAATGTGCGTTTAAAAATCTATGAAGGAAATAATCAGAACGCTCATAGAGCTTTTTTTTGTCCATTGTTACAATTTACACATATTATTGGTATTCCATAGTTTTGCACACCTTATTAGCACATTCACAAAATAAATATACATGATTCACCCAATTACATTGCCACTTGAAATAGCAGAACGTTGCGCGTGTACAAAGAGACGGTTTTGAATGGTTGAAAAACAGGTGATACCGTCGGAACTAGCTAGTAATCCCCGTGACAAGTAGAAACAATTTAATCGTTACCGGTTGGAACATGGAGCCTCCAAGCAAAGCCAAAATTAAGTTATGCTGTTTGCAATTGAGAAAATTGCGAATTCAGTAGAAATTTTATCGACATCTGCAAAATTGCGAGGGAACTCCTTCTGCTGTCAAAATAACTGTTCATATGTTTCTTCATGGATATTAATGCCTCAAAGAGTGTGCCATTACTCTCAAACTTAACCCTTTCGCTACCGGAGGGAGAAAAAAGATATGCTTCTCGGGACAAGCGGCTTCTTAGCGCGGAGTGTCACGCTGTGCCCAGACGATTTTAGATAGTAAGCCTAATTCGTGAAACAAATTCCTTTAAAATGGGCTATTTATTAAAATATTTTAGTATTTACATATATTATTTAAAATCCATTAAACTATATATATACGAAAGAAAAAAGGATTGAATCGAAAATTGAATGTTTTATACATAAAATTACATAAAAAAAATTATACTTTTAAGAAAATACAAAATATATTTAAATACGTTACATAAATTTCATGGTGTAATGATGTGCCATTACATGGAATATATAGATATAAAAGATAAATCTTATTTTGCTGTATGGTACATTTATAAAAAAAAAAAGAATTCAATGCATAGTACAACGTCACATGTCTTACACAGATATTTTTACCCTTCACGCAAGACTTTGAGCAAAGGACACATTTTAGTCGCTAACAACCATGGTTCTTGGAACTGTATTGGGAGATATTTCCACAGACGAAATCGATGGTTATTAATCGTGGATATTCATTATCTCACAGACTGTTTTTATATCTGTATTAGCCCACTAACAAATATGTATAGCATTATATTCCCAATGTATTATCCTTGTCACGGAGTCACGGCGTGGTTTTCATTGATTCGTGGATACCAACCCGCAGTGCATTAAAATCCCACCTTGTAGCGAGGAAATTTTATCGACAATCTCAAGTCCTGTTTGCAGGTTATGGAATACATGGTGCCAGCTCAGATACCGTCTTCTTTACTTGTCCGATGTTCAAAATTAAGAGATCCGTCATCAATAACTCTCGACTTGCTTCTCGTTGCGACACAAATAAAAAAAATAACAGTAAGCAATCACACAAATACACATATATATACATATATTTAATATATTTTCTTTAATATACTTCACTCGTAATTTGGAGCATTATGACAATGCTTTAGAAGAAGATGACATAGTTGCATTAGAATAAGTAATTTTGTTCATCTTTGAATCTCTTCTTGAACGTGAATAAATGTATTGCTTGACTTGAAGAATTGTGTTTATTGAAC
>BMAW01018296.1:477409-529880 GCA_019974015.1 Nephila pilipes | reverse complement strand
CTGCAGATGAAGGCATGTCGCTTTAAAAATCACTTATAAACACTGCTATCTAATCCATGCTATATTCCAACTCTATCCCCATTCGTACAACATTGCTTATGTTTTAATGTAGCTTACAATGAGGTATTTAAAATATAGGAAGTTCTCATATGTAAAGGTAAACAGATTTTTTTACTTCTTTCAAATCAACAACATTTTGTCAAATAACTGAATATGAGTGAAAATACTTCTAAAAGCAATATATATATTTCTGTTAAAATCCTATACATGCAGAAAATTGAGTTTTATTGAAAGCTCAGCTTTTTAATAATAAGTTATTGGAAATATCTTGCAAACATTATGAAGAAAATTAGATTTTCCATAGTAAAAAACTTAGGTGTACAGCCTTTTTTTTTCATGTAATATATATAACACACACACACACACACATATATATATATATACGTATATATATATATTTCCTTATATATATATATATATATATTTCCTTTTGAATTTACATCATAATAAATCTAATACCTAAAATTAATGATTCGCTGTGCACAGAAAAAATAAAACTGTATCATATTTTTGAAAAATTTATTCTGAATATTATACACATAGATATCAGGCATTTAAAAACAAAACATTCAAAATTTTCAAACAAGAATATTGAAAAAAAGAGTAAAATGTTTTAACTTCTACAGATGAAGGCATGTCATTTCAAAAACCACTTATAAACACTGCTATCTAATTTATACTATAGTCCAACTCCATTTGAAAAAATAAGTTACGTTTTAATATAGCATACTATGAGGTATTTAAAATTATTAGGAAGTTCTAATATGTAAAGGTAAAAAGATTTTTTATTTCTTTCAAAACAACAACATTTTGTCAGGTTACTAACTACGAGTGAAAATGCTTTTCAAACAACACTGTTTCAAATAAATATACTATTTTTGCATTGTTATTATGTAGACAGTTCTTTAATTTTTCGAAAGAGAAGCAAGTCATCTACACAACCATATAATACAGCTATATTTTTGGAATATACTTAACCATTATAGTATAAACTATTACATGTAAGAATTTCTGCTTGGTCTGTGAAACCATCCATTCTATAAAGCAGTTCTTGCTGCTTTGAATTATGAACTTTGAAACACTTAGATCCCAAAACATTTGTTATACAAGGAATATATGTTATACAAGTTTTTTTTTTTCTAAACACGTGTTATTTTTAATTGGTGTTAATGGATTAAAATTTACTCGGACAGAGCTTGTCTCCTTATGATTATAAAAAAATGTCAATATAATAAGATTTTTTTTTAGTATAATAAGACCAACACCAGGACCGAGATGAATTACAAAGTAATTCATCTCGGCACAAGCATATTAACTTAAAGAAATGCATGAATAAAGTGGTTAAATTGTGTAAATAAAAATACAAGTATCAACATATAAAAGGGCTAGATAAAATGATTGGCCCTGTACTAAGGTGAACATTTATAAGTGTTTTTACAATTTATAATGAATTATACATATCTATAGTATTTGTGTCATGTATCGAATGCAAAAGAGATTGTTTTATTTATTCAGTGTGCATTAAGGTTGGAGTTCATGAATAGAATAAAATCTGAATATACTGCACCAAATATTTATTCAAAATTTTGCAATAATTTTGGGCCACGTTATAAAAAGAAACCAAGATATGAAATGTCTGTGTATAAACCTTAATTATATAAAAATCAAATTCTGAATTACAACACAAAAAAGTAGTAGTTTCTAACCCCAAGTCATAGGAGTTTAAATTGGATTACTTAAAAAATGTGAGACAATAGTGATGAAACACAAGACAATCACTTATAATATGATGAACAGTAAGACATAACAGGAAGGATGCCTGATTAGCTTGTGAAAATTTGATTCCAAAATATACATTAAATGTGAGTTTAAATTGAAACCATATTCTTTAAAAAATATATATTCTGAAATATCTTACTCCTGTCATAAGGCATCTGAAATTTACTTCAATTCATAATAAATTAATCAGGAATGAAAACTATTTTTGTCAACATTTTATTCTGAATGTATCATTTCTAACTTTTTGATTACCACACAGTATTATTGGAACAAAATACAGATGTACAATTCTTCGAAAATAGTAAAACCTTAACACCTTAAATACAAATATATATCTTAAAACAAGATAAAAATGTATAATAATTTCTCTGTCAATTTAAAAAAGACAGTTTCCTTACACACTTATGAAGTGAAAAAAATGGAATTCTTGTCGAGCATCATCGCTGTATAGTCATCGATAAAAAAAAATGTAGCAAAATGGCTCAAAATTTTAACAACACTGCTTTTTGAATACTGTAATGTTATTCTATAAACTATAAGCTTCATACACAAATATTTACATGCATTAAAATAATTTTAATGCAAATTAAAGTAAGAAGTCACTAAGCTACGATTATGATGTAATATGAATACATACAAAAAAACACCTGCAAAGCACAAATAACTACTCACAGAAAATCATTTTCAAATCATAAATCAGAAAATCATGATCAATAACATTTCAACAACATTTTTATATCTTAAATAAAAGAATCTTTCTATAGTTGTTAGTGAGTCACTGGGAAAAAAAAATGTAAACAAACACAGACGCGAAAATGAGTATGGGTACATACTCATTTTAATATTCATGTATTCTACCGCATGTAGCGTGGTAAATACGAAATATAGTTCGAAATATTAAAGCAAACCATATTTGTTTTTGAACTCCACTTTGTAAAATACGTAGTCAGTATATAAAAGGAACTTTTATAGTCCTTATATCTGTAATAATTTTTTGAGAATGCTGATTTCCCATTTTTTTTTTTTTTTTTTGGTTTTGAATACTTGTAATGTTCACATTCGATAAAGGTATACCCTCAAATCTGATACAAACATACTCATTTCAAAATGAGTACGTCTAGGTATTCATTTTTGAGTATTTCTTTTTTCTCCGTGTAATTGACAATTTTTGGTACTAAATATAGAAAGTTATATTTTAACAGAAAGACAATGTCACAAACTCACTTGATGACAGTGATATGAAAGTGCCTCTTAGAAAATTCTTCATTCAGTATTACCGAAATGTAACACGACACCGAATTGAACGCAACATATAAATTTTTTAAGCAGATAATAAGAAAAAAAAAAAAAACGCTAAAATTAACGCGATTCAGTCATTTTACATAAAATAAATCATATGATAGATAATTTATTCAAATAAGAATTTATTTAAATTTATAATATGTTTATCATGGCAACAAAATTAAATTACGTAAAACAAATTAGGTAAATTAAGTAAAGTAATGTAAAATAAGGACAAAAGGCATTTCCTGGACCTTGAATGTAGTGCCAGTTATATTTTAACGGGAAATAATTAGTCAAAAATTATCAAGTTATATTCGGATTAATTGGCTATTATTCAAAAAATAGCAGCAGCTTTCATTCATCATTTTATTTCTTTTAAAGTTATTTGTTTAAGTAATCTTATGTGGGAATAAATAAAACTACAACAGATAAATACAGCAAAGTAAAAAAAGAATTAACCTTATACATATATTATTATTCACGACAAGAAAAAAGCATGTTGATAATTATTACCTATTGAAGAAAATTTTAAAAAATGGATAACCAACTAATGAAAATGGAATTTCAGACAAAATAGCTTTCTGATTTAAATAGCTTTCTATCATCCGTTTTCTATATTGAACGCTAAATGAGTTTTGAAATTTGTGTATTCATGGTAAAAAAAAGGACGCGCTTATAGAATGTTCTTAAAATTTAAGATCTCTATATAATAAACGTACAAAAGTGTTACAAGCTTTTATTACAAACGGAACAATTTTCTGTCTGAAAATGTGTCCCAAGTTCATTTGGGTTCATTGATATTACTCGAATTCGGCCTTAAGATTTCTCCAAAACACATCAGCCCCTGTCAAAGCTTGACCAACCGTAATTACAGATAAAAATGCGAGATTGTCCATAGGTGAAGATGCCGTGGCTTCCAAAAATCTTCAGTCTTTTATGCATTTTTATTTTATCAAAAACTTTTATAAAACTAAATTTTATTTTTTTTTATTCATAAGAGTAGAGTTTAGTGTTCTTTTTAATGATTTTAACTTTTATTGCGATTGATAATTTGACATATCGCGCTTTGTTCATATTGTATCGCGCTAATACTAATTATACGAGGGCTATTCAGAAAGTAATTAACATTTTGGAATTAAAAAGAAACTAAGAACAAGAAAAAAATTTTTTATATACATCAGAAAGAGCGACTAAAATTCTACTTTTCTACATAGTCACCAAACAAATTGAGGTCCTTATCATAGCCGGGGACAAGCTTAGAAATTCTTTCGTCATAGAGTTCTGCCGCCTGCGATTTCAGCCACTCAGTGACGCGCAACCACAGCTCCTTGTCGTCGTCAAGAGCCAGTTCTTCATTCCTGGAAACAGGTTCGCTCACCTTTATGGTGGTCTTTAAGCAATTTCCGCCCCCATATTACACAAAATTTGCGGTAGCCTAGCTTTTGTGTGACAATTTCAAACAATAAGATCCGTGAAACTTGTGGAAAACTAAGCGAAAGCTCCGTTATTGTGAAACGGCAGTTTTCACGAATCTTTTCATCAACTTTACCGACCAGTTTGTCAGTCACAATGCTAGGGCGTCCACTCTTCTCTTCATCGGGAACGTTAGTTCGGCCATTTTTAAACTGAATGCACCATTTCCGGATTGAGCTATTAGTTACGTTGTTTCCGTACACTTCACACACTTGCCGATAAATTTCCATAGGTTTTAGGTATTTTTACCAACAAAAGCCGTATCACAGACCGCACCTCACAACTGGAGGGATTTTCAATTGCAGTGCACATTTCAAATTTGAATACCGAAAAAACGGACAGCGTGGAAATGTTCCCATTGTGATGGCTGGACGCCGACTGAGACGCCGAGCACGCAAACACCAAAATATACGTGATCGGCGCGAGCCTAGCGACGTCAGACGGAAACGTTCCTTACTTTCTGAATATCCCTCGTATTTACTATTTATAATTTCATACTTTATGCTCTAATTCTTCATAGATTTCCATTGAAATGCAATATTTTGATATTATATGAAGCAAAAAATTCATAGGAGGATTTTATTTCTTATTATTATAATTTGTAAACATTTTTTTTCTTGGCACTCAACTGTAATTATTTCCAATGGCAAGGCAATACAGAAGGATAAGCAACAACAAAGATGAATACACAACATGATCTTCCCCCACAAAGCACGAAAAATGACCGAAGTCATTGCCTTATTAAGAGTTCTCTTGCTCGCCAATACAATGCCGTCTCAGTGTCGCCAAAGAGCAATGAGCAACAATGGAGTTAAGCCCGATTTATCAAAGTATGGAAGGTAGAAAATCCTAATACAATGTAGGTGTCCTCCTGTACAGTTAGAGCCCGTCAAAAGACGAAATTTTGCAACAGCCTCATGAAGTGGGATGCTGTGAATGGATAAAAGATCGTCAACTCCATTGCAATACACTCAGACTAACCGAGCAGTGGCTTGCATCAAAAATCTTTGAGAACCTGCCTGAGTTGTAGACCATTTTGCCGTATAAACGTTATCAGGATATACCACGTGGAGTTAGATCTACCTTGCACCCCCTGCAATTAATAATCCCTGGAAAAAAGCTATCGATTCTTTCACATACGAACTAATAATATTAATAGGTTTTCTTTAGCTCACATTGTAACTATGTTTGTGTAAAAACTTTAAAAGCTCCTTTCTCACATTTTATGGCACTCAATTGAGCTAAAAAAATTTTACACGATTGTTTTGGATGATTGTAAGATAAATTAATTATAATTAATAAAAGTAAATTAATTAAAGTTAAATAATTACAGAATTAAATTTTATGCCAAGTTTCTCGCCAAGTCGCCAAATGGTTGCTAAAAACGTCGTTTAATTATTTATCGATTGGCTTTCATATTAATTGTATTTAGCTGATAAAATGTTCGATTTAATATCCTAATTCATCCTTCGCTTTAATTTTAATTACATGTATCCTAATTGATGTAAATAATGTTTAATTCAGGTAAAACCTTTTACACGTAATTATTTAGATAATAAATTTAATAAACGTCAAATAATAAAATAAATTATTAAAACTTTTTAATGAATAAATATAATTTGACTCAGCGTTCTCTTTTGCTCTTAAAATTTAAGGTATAAAAATTATGTTACGAAAACTGTGAAATTTGAAAAAAAATCCATGTTAAATAACTCGAGATAAAGACCAACGTTTTTAAAAACAACGTTTATATATGGTGACAATGTTTATTAAAGAAAATTATTGAAATATTAGTTAAAACTGTTAGTTATTTTTAACTTTAAAATTTACTTAAAAAGAGATATTTGTGAGCGTATTTAAAAATCCATAATATAAAATCAAAACATGCATTTGAAAGTTTGTAAGTCATTCTATTAAAAATGGGAACCAGAATTCAGAAAAAATTATTGTGATATGACACGGCGCCAAATATTGGAATCTTTCTTTCTTGCGAATGATTACTGACTGAAAGTCAGCTACCTTTTCTATCTCCCCTTTGTGAGTAGAAAGTTTTTACGATACCTTATGTGGCGTACGTGGAATTCCCGGTGTGCCCAGAAAGAGAAAGAAATTTTTTCCTCAATCGTAAAAGCTCCGAGTGGAAAGGATATTTTGACATTAAAATTATTGAAATATTAGTTAAAACATGTCGTAAATATCTAAATATTGCATTGTTAGGCGAGTAAGAACGATTCCCAAAGTTTCAAAGCTCTAGCTTGATGGGAAGTTGGTTAAATTAACGATCGAAAATTTGATGACACACACACACACACAACAAGTGAAATTCAAAATAATTCAAAATAAAAACCAACGTTTTTTAAAACAACGTTTTTATATAGTGGCAAAGTTTATTAAAAAAATTATTTAAATATTATTTAAAACTTTGTAAAAAACCTCATATCTCTCTCGTCTTAAAGATCACTCTCTCGGCGAAATTCAATATATCTCCCATAGATGGCGCCAGGCTACTACACAAATAACGTTTCTAAAAATAATTATTGAAATATAAGTTAAAACTTCTCCCAAATATTTAAATATTGTATTGTTAGGCGAATAAGAACGAATTCCAAAGTTCCAGAGCTCTAGCTTAATGAGAAGTTGGTTAAATTAAGGATCGAAAATTTGATCACACATACCAAGCGTAATTCAGAAAAACGTTTTAAAAACGTTGTAAAATACTCGCTTTTAACTCGTGTTTTGTTAAAATGCAATCACGACTAAGAAAAACATATAGATAACGGTTTTAAACTGAATTTTTAGTTAACTGAAGCACATAAAAATTAGTTTTTCCGAGTTATATGTTTTAAAACGATTATTTCATTTTTCTTTTCTTTTTCAATGTATCAGTGCTTATATAAAAACAACTATTTTAGTAAATATTTACCAATAACTACCATTATATCTGTGTATTAAATATGTAGTACATGTAACAAGACGAGGAATCTCAAAATTCAAAAAAAAAAATGAATATATTTTTTAACAAAAATTCAAATGTATGAGATATCGAGATTTTGCTGAGTTTAAGCTACGTATCAACAATTTATATTTTTTCTCCAAAACTAAACAAGTTATTGTAAAATTTATATCTACAGTTATTTAGAACTATATTTAGAATTTTACAAAATAATTTCATACCTAAATATTAATGAACATCGAATGAGTAGTGTTTAAAATATTATCAATTTTTCTTAAATTTAAACTTTTAAATTGTATGAACAATATATTCAAATATTCATCCTAAAACTCTTTTTTAATAGAAATACTATATGTCATGCTAATACATAATTTTTAATGCATAAATATAGAAAACTGCTCACAGAGTATCAATTCTCTTTAAATAAATTGAATGACTTTTTCACATTTAAATTAATTTAAGTTTTTGCTTATGTTACTAATTACTGTTAGACTAGTTTCATTTTATCTTGGAATTTCATATATTTCGGCATTAATTCTAAAATTAAATTTTTATGAAACTTTTTTGCTTAGAAGAAAAACAGAAATGCTTATAAAAATATTTTATGACTCCTTATATTCAGCTATTTTAATACCATAATTTTAGTTTTTTTCCATTTACAACTTCTCTTTTCAATTATATTTTAAGTAATTGAATTCAGCTCTTTTTAAAACTGAGCTATGATATAATGTGGGTATATTTTTCAATTCAACTCTTTTTAATATACGGTTATCACATATAGAGAGATAAAATTTATGTGTAGTTTCTCAAAGATTACTTTTCGAAATTCGGTACCCAAATAGACCATTATGGTGAATAATGGGTCTATGTAGTTAAGGTCAAATATAGTTGAGCTAAAGAGTTCTTTGAAAGTTGCGGTATTATAACTAATTTAATGGTAAATTATGTGTCGTTGTTCTCATGTAACTATGTTTCAAGATATAAAGTTTCGTCGCCAATCTATTATGGCGCCTATTTGCGAAATTAATCTTATATTGAACACACCCCCAAAGCGCAATAAACTGCAGAATTATACCCTCAATATAGTTTGTAATTCTCATGTTGTAGCTGGTCAAAATTTGTTTCGCTGTTAATGATTCAAAATTAATTCAATTAGATTTTGCAGTTATGAAAAAAAAAAAAAAAATTGTTGCATAATGTACAATTTCTTAAAAATAGATTTGTTATTGTGGATGGCTGACGTTTTTTTCAAGAAATTCAATTCCAAGAATAATTTTAATTCCATTTTCAATATCATAAAATTCTGCTTCAATGTTTCTGAAATATAGGATTTAAATATGAGTTGAAGAAATGAATTTCAAAATATGAATTATTCAATACAAATACGAAAAACAAAGGTAATATTGTGACGTTGGGCGATTCGTGGTTTTCGCTTCACTAACCTTGGGGACTTTAATTGAGATTGATTGCTGGAAATAACACTTTCTTCCCAACCAAAATGAAACGTGATTATGTTAATTAGAGGCAAGTGGGAATAGGAAAATATTTAAGCAAAGTGAAATTAAGACGATAGAAGTCGAGTGTCACTAGCGTTGAGTTTATGCCTTTCAGGTGGTAGACGAGATCAAGGGTTGCTAAGTGCGATAATGATCGTAGTAAAGTCATGAAATCAAGTCAACCTCAACTGGGAAGATTTGGGTAAGACACTCTTAATTCAGTTTTAGTTGAACGGGTGAATCTATCTAAGGTATTATCTTGGAGAGAAAATATTCCTTAGACACATTATATTACAAAGGTGATAAATAAATAGTTGTGTGTGACTTGACTAGTGTATCTTTACGTAGGTTATTGACTTTTAGAGTTAGTTGAGTTATGGCACAATAGTTTGAGTTATAGCACAAGAGTTTGACAGAGTTATGGCACAAGAGTCGAATAGGAATACCTGTTACGCACAATATATCATATAATTTGTTTAATGTAGTTGCTGTAAAATGATTCAAGTAAATTGCATAAAATTGACACAATGCATTGAAATTAAATTTGTCCTGATGGTTGTTAACCATTAGACAGTTAGAAAAATAATAAAACAAAATTCGTTCATTATGTATTATGTGCAGTATTTCGTATGAACGACCTCAGAAATTTCCAACCATTTTCACTCTCATTGTTTTTGAAAATGCCACCATTTTCTAGAAGGGATGCATATAGCTAGCTTGATTTTTAATGACAAAAAAATTTATTTGTGGTACATTAATGTAATATTTATAGCATTTATAAAAGGCAAAATTGAGCAATTTAGTAAATGATAAATATTATACATTTTTGCTAGTAAAATAATGAATTAATATTTCTAAATAACTACCCGTAATTTTAAGTTCCACGAAATGATTATATTTGATTGATATATTATAATGATTATATTTGGTTTTCTTAAAATTATTTTTGTATGTGATAGATTATAAAAATAGGGAATTTCACATATTCATCTTGTAACACATTCACCTTCAGAATAATTTGGTTTTTGCTTTTGAACCATTTCAGTAACAAACACCCGCCAAGTTCCTCAATAAAAACATAATCAGATGCAGAGCCTTTTCTCTTATTATGAAAAAGGTTTCACGGAACGTGTATTACCATCGGTAAGTTGCCAAACTTAATATATTTTTCGAGTCAATATCGTTTATAACTTAAACAATGCGAAATAATCTAAAAAAACAAAATTAGATAATTGAGGGAATATGTTCTTCTTCCTGTGTGTGTTTCGCCTATTTCTGAATAAATATTTGTAATTAAAGCTCCATTCTCTATTATCCTACCTGGCAGATTGTTTTCACCTTACACTCACGGGACGATTTCTGAAGCAATTCATAATGAAGTGTTAACCCGTTCGCTCCCATCGTATCACAGGCGATATGCTCCGTGAGTGTCTTCTACGGCCGAAAGTATCAAAAGAGATACGCTCGATGAGAACGTTTTATTTCATTTTTTAATGTTACTATATGGCGTTACAATACCACGAAATCTCTATAAATAGGTTATTTGGAGTGTTGACCTTGGTGATATAGGCTTGGATTTCTCTTCTGTTTACCAGGATGGGATGATAAATTGATACAGTTCTTTTTAACTAGACACATTTAAAAGAATTTCAATTTTTAATAAAAAAAATTAAAAATAATCTTCAATTTAAAGTACATGGAAGGAATAATTAATCCATGCTGGCAGCGAGCGTTGTTTCATCGAGTCACGTGTTCGAAGCCTGATGCCGCTAATGAAGAGGAAGATAAGAGCTCAGATGTTATCCTGATCACTAGACCAAAACTCCAAAACACGAAGTCCGTTGCCAATATCCCTCGTGTTGCTCCACAATGTGACGTTAAATAAACAATCGCGATGGCACATTGGTTATATACGCAAGCTTCTTAATTAACTTTTTGACGGTTTAGGGAAACAACAGTTTTTATTATCTCTTATTTCGTGCAGTTTTACAGTCAAAGTCACTGAAGTTAGCAATTATTTTCCCCAGTTGCTTCTATAAATGTTTCCCTTTTGTGATGATGATACAGAGAGCTAGCTCGTTTTCAAGCAAATGCCCTTAAAGAATTATTTATCTTGTGTTAAAGTACTGTTTATTATAATTGCAACTGTGTGTGTTGTGAGGAAATTTTATACAGTTCAATAAATAAATATATATGTACAACATTAGATTTATAAAGACAGCTAATTAGTGATATAGTTGTGAAGATCTATTAAGACATTTCTATATAGAACAGATTTACACATTCATATTTTATTCAATTGATTCTAAGTAATTTTAACAACTAAAATTCTGATTTAAGTATCATTGAATATGATTTCTAATCATGAATGTATTCATTACTAGAATTTTATTAATTATTCCATATTTTGAAACTTTTTATACTCAACTTAAGAAAGTATTATTCATTTCCAAATTTTATCTGGCAACAATGCATAATATTAGACATCTTCACATAAAAGGTTCCTTGAACCTATTGCACTGAAAATCATGATCACATGTCACAAGATATACATTTTTTTGGTTTTTCCATCCGTGTGATTTGAAGTGATTTTTCTTGAAAAACGTGGATTTGGGTATGTTGCTGTTTTTAAAGTTTTAAATCTTTAACTAAAATGTGTGATTTAATTATACTCTTTTAATGCTTTGAAAAGAAAAATAAATTTTTAACTGAGTAATTTTTAATGGGATTATATTTAATTGATTGGCTTTTTGAATATTTGAATTAGATACGTTAATGGAGGGCCTCTGATTAAAACATTTTAATAGGAAAGATTTTAGATGAAGATCATTTTATTTGATTGAAAAATATTGGTTTTTGAAAAAAAAAATTATAAATGAGATATCTAGCCTTTCATTTTCTTCTTTGTTTCTTTTATTTTCTTTAATTTAGGAATTGAATTTTGGGGTAATCCAATTTTTACCCAACAGGTTGCATTGGTTGAGGGTTGATACTGTAAAACATGTTTAACCCAACAATTCAGTCCTCAGTCTGAATGTACATGTTTTGCTTTGTTGGGTATCCAAATTATTCATTTAATTTCAAATTCAATCCAATTTTTATTCATCTCTTATACGTAGCTCTATAAATATTTTCTTTTGTTAATTTTCGATTTTAACTGTTCTCTTATTTTTAAGTGTTTTAAAAATAATGTCATTGCTTTATCTTACACACATACACACATGTATATATATATATATCATCAGAATAATATAGATTTCACTTCTGAGCCAATTAGATGTACAACAATTAGATTCATACTTTCCCCCCGCTATTAGCAAAATCTCTGTACACGTACTGCCATCTGTGTGCTATCAATATAAGTTTTTCTAATAGTATTGCTTACAGGGCATAAGCAATACAGGGTAATCAACTTAGCTGGTCAACTCTCAATCTTGAGTACTTTTTTAATGCGATTAAGGCTTGGCTGCAACATTGGTATTGAAATCATTAAGACGAGCTGAACTCGAGTCTGCGCACATCATTCAGCGCAATTCGAAAGCGAGCTGGACTACGTCATAACCATCAAATGTTTAAATACATATCAATGCTATGAACCATAATTCGATATATTTTAAGTTTGATTTTTCTGGCACCAACAAGCATAATTTCTATACATTTACAAGCTTTTCCTTTTTCAAAGAATAAAAATAATCAGGAAAAGATCATGGTATTGATTTCACATCATTCATTACATTAAGGTATTTTTCTTTTCGAAATGATATTTGTTTTCGCAAAATAGAAATTAATGATAATTGTTTGTAGTTAGAATGATTAGATACGTATGTATTAACACTAATTTTTTTAAAAAATAAACTTCAAGCAAAAGAAGAAAAAAAAGTTACATTAAATGAAACCTATACTATTATGTCAACAAGCTTTCAATTTAAAAGTAAAATTTTAACAGCAATTGTGAATCTAAATTTAATTCAATTCAATTTTAATAATAAATGCTAGTTTCAGTTAAACTGACATTATCGAAATATTTAAATAAATAGCATGTCTACAAACTTAATATCAATATGGCATATTAAGTATATGACAAATTTATTTGTATAACATAAACCGTCCTTTCACAATCATTAGAATCAAGCTTTCATTGTAATGAATGTCATAACTAATGTTACTGAAGATACATATCTCGGTGAATGTGCTATCTAAATGGATATGTTAGACGTAGTATTGAATCACCAACTATGAATACAGATGGGAGACCGACACAGTGTTAAAGACAGAATACTATTCAAGATGCCGATCAATGGTGGTAGAAAGTTTATTAATTCAAAATAGGAACGAATACAAACAACTAGAAATTCTTAACGAAATCTACTTAACAATTCTGGAATGATGAACGATAATACTTAATATGAATCTGTTATTTGTTGAATTCATGATATTTTATCTGCAAATTCAAGAACTCCAATCGAAAATATACAATGATAGTACATACTACCCTATAACATATCTGTATTGGTAATTACCAACTGTATATGTACGTAAGCAATTGTGAAATTTGTCAGAAAAACAACTATAATTATTAATATTTAATAATGTCAAGGAATGTTAAGTTATGATACATTTCTTCATTATGTAACACTATAGCCAGCTTAAAGTTTAATTAAATAGTCAATAAGGTCAAGACACCAGTTTAAAATACGCAAGAGAAAACATAATTTATGTAGAATAACCAAGATTTCTATCTCTCTTACTCTCGAAAACATCTTAACTTTAGAGATATGTCCTAGTTATATTTCTAGTAATAAAGTCATTTCTCACCAAATTACTCATTCTGATTCTTCCTCTTATAGATTATCGTTGATTCACTTCCGATAAAAAAAGATTAATTATGACGATTCGCTTCAATTTACATTTCTATCAACTTGTCGTTATTCTTCATTTCCCTTCTCCTTCCTTTCATTTCTATTTCTCTTATATATAACTTTCTCTAATTCAATTCATTATTATTGTTATCTTCATCGAATTATCTAATCACGTTTTTTTTTTTTGGGGGGGGGGGGGAGAAATTGTATTTTAAGGCTGATTAATTTATTAAAAATGTTCTTGATGTTAGTGAACAGAAAATTGCGAATAACCCAATGCCTCAAAGTAGAAAATTAAAAATTTATTTGAATATAAATATTTAGAATGACGCATCAATTTAAATAATTATAGAGCCAGATAAAATTATCGTATTAGGAAAAAAAAATTCTAAGCGCGAAAGGAAAGTTCGTTTACATTAGTTTTAACTTTTTTTTTTACTATACCATAAGAATAATCTAATTTCACTAACATTATTTTAAAATAAATTAAGGAATGTTTATTTTTCATTAAGGAACAATAATTGAAAAGTGTTGTGAGCAGTTATTGAAGCAAGGTGTTAAAATGGATACTGGCATCTGTTTGAAAATATCTTTCTAAAAATATGTACATTGATCATTTCTTGATATTTTATTTAGATGATTCTAGTGCAGACAGATTTTTAAGAACTTTCAAATGTTTTATGTGAATATTTTGTCATATTTATACTCATTATCTAAGAAAATACACTTAATACCCATATCGTTCGTGAAGATTTATGCGTCAAACATTTACATTTTTGTAATTTTGTTCATCCTGAACATTAAAAAAGGAACATGTCTTCTATTGCGTTTCGATTCACTTTGGTCTGACTTAAATCAGATTGAGAATAAGGTAAACTATTTAAATATCTTTAAGCATTTTCAGTATAGTAAGATAATTGGGCGTAATTTTGAAGTATGAAGTATAATTATAAAATTTATTTTAATTCTCCAAAAACAAGGCGCGCATTTTATTTTCAAAACTTTTGTAACGAACAAAATATTATACGCGATAAAAATTAACATTCTATTGCTTAGTAATTTTTAAATTCTGGTATTACTAAAGAACTGCCATGTGGCGAGGCTGATTCATGTTATACCTGTATTTATCGAAAACCCAATTTATTAACCCTTTCGCTACCGGAGGGAGAAAAAAAAGTGCTTCTCTGGGCCCGCGGCTTCTTTACGCGGAGTGTTACGCTGTGCCCAGACGATTTTAGATATTAAACCTAATTCGTGAAAAAAATTCCTCTAAAATCGGCTAGTCATTTGAATATTTTGGTATTTACGTATCTTATTTAAAATGCATTAAACTTAATATTCACAAAAGAAAAACGGATTTAATCGAAAATTGAATGTTTTATACATAAAATTACATAAAAAACATACTTTTAAAAAAATATAAAATATATTTACATATGTTACCTAAATTTCATGGTGTAATGATGTACCATTATATGGAATATATAGATATTTAAGATAAATCTTATTTTGCTGTATGGTATATTTATCAAAAAAATTCATTGCGTAGTACAACGTCACATGTTTAACACACATATTTTGACCCTTCACGCAAGACTTTGAGCAAAGGGCACATCTTAGTCCCTCCTTTTTTTCATACTTTTATGTCTATGTACAGATTTGGATTATTTTCGCTAACATTACTGTTAAATTCATTTATTATTTCGCAAATCTCAGTATCAGATAAACACTTTCTTTTCGTCATGACTGTCGCTAGAAATAAAAACTGACCGAATGAAACGAACCGCTGAGAACATCTGCTACCAAAAGCCCTAACCCATATAAACATCCAAAAACTCTCATTCGAACTTCTAAGAAGCAAGCAAGAAAGAGAAAAGCGAACCAAAAGCAAGTTCACCCTTTAATTCATGCCATTACATTTAAAGAGCAGTGTGCAACACATGCTTTTAACAATTACCCCCTCCTGATAGCCAGAAGTGAAATCCAAGCCCATATCACTAAGATCAACACTCAAAACAAGCACTCTGTATAGATTTCGCGGTATTGTAATACCATGTAGTAACATTAAAAAAATCAAATAAAACGTTTTCATGAAGCGTATCTCTATTGATGCGTTGGGCAGTAGAAGACACACTGAGCGTATCTAATATGATACGCTCGTAGTGAACGAGTTAACGCTCAAAATCCTCACATGGAATTATGCGCTAGTGAGATGAGAGCTGTCTTCATTGAAATTCATATTCATAGAATTTGATATCAAATTTATGTGGTCCATCGCCAAAAGTCTTAAAGTGCGACGTTAACAAACAATAAAACAATAAACTCTCTTAATAATAATAACAGTATATTTTTTATCAATTAAAATCGATTTAATACCGGTTACCATATATGAATTATTTACATAATCAAAATATATTATATTTAAAAAGATAAATCTATGTTTTATCTAAACTATTATGTATTATACCTCAAATGATTCCTGCATTAAAGTGCTTGGTCGTTGCCATTCGAAGATGGATGGACTTTTATACTTATATCATGATATTATCTCTTACAAGAGATCGATAAACATAAGGCATATTCTAATTACGGAATCCGAATCCATTTAAGAGAACTGACTCAAGTTTCAAAACATTTCTAAATTATTCTCTTGGGCTCTTAATTCCGCATTATTAGTCTTTGCTTCCGTACGTGTAATGTTTGTAGAGCGAAGTGATTCTATTTAATAATTCATTTGGGAATGGATTAAGTGCTTCAAATATCGTCTACACTCACTCGTTCCTTTCGAATTTCAAGCATTTTGAATGCATTGATTATATCCTTAGAAAGCAGTTGTAAGAACCGCTTTAAATACATTTTACTGTCCCCAAAGTGTTAGTGATTATTTAGACAAAATCCTTTATATTCCTATCTAATGATGATTTTGTTACCTTTATTATTTTATATCTATACAGACTAACTAAGAAATATTCATGTATTGACTTAAATTAAGAAACTAATATTACAGATACATTATCCGCCCTTAAATAATTATTATTTCAAATAATTCTACTATATCTTTCTGTGTATAAGCTGATAGTTCTTGGAGCTTTATAAATTTGAATAACGGTGGTCGCTTTATACACACATTAGTTCTTTTCTAAAAAATGACACGTACTTCTCTGTTAGCAGGGTCTAAGCAATAAATCGCCAAATCTAACTCGTTTTTTTTTCTTTATAGTTTATTTATCTTAAATATATATAAAAAAAAATAATTCGTATTGAAATTAGTTGTTTTATTTCCGACGCGCTTTATATTACTGGATTGTTGAGTCGTTTCCAAAACGAAAACTCCGATATTGGTGAGATTCACACTCAGCTAATGAAATGATGCCAAAACGTATACAGTAAATAATGCTAGAATAGCATCGATAATGCATACATAAAAATGATTATTGAAGAGGAATATTACTAAAATCTTCTAACTCACATTTTGGATATTTTGAGTGCAACTTTATTGCAAATAGAAAAAAAAAGAAAATATTAGAAGTCTGTTTAAATTCGTATATTATATCAACCCTATATATACACCAAATTTTATTAAAATCTGTCCAGTAGTTTTAGAGATAATCGAGCAGATCGCAAAATTCTCTTAATTTTGAAAACTAGTATATATATATATATATATATATATATATATATATATATATATACACACAGAGAGAGAGAGAGAGAGAGAGATTATATCATAAGATAAATTGTTGTTGCCATTGATTACTGCTGTCTGTTAAGCGGAGCCAAAAAAAATTTCACATTTATATATAAATTAGATTTGATTTATTAGTTCTTCGCTACTAAATCAAAATTTAATTGCTTTGGCGTCGAGTTATGGACGTCATTGGCATCGAGTTGTCACTGTCGCGGAGACATGTAATCCATTTTATACGTCAGAAACTAAGTAAAAATTGAAAAAAAGTTAATATTTTCAGGTAAATCTTTTGTAAAAATAGGCGAAGATGGTCTCATCAACAAAAAGTTAAGACGATTTTTAAAACGTTTTTATGTATTTCACTTGGTGTGTGTGTGTGTTATTAAATTTTCGATCGTTAATTTAAACAACTTCCCATCAAGCTAGAGCTCTGAAACCTTAAAAATCATTCTTAATCGCCTAACAATGCAATATTAAGACATTTGCGACAAGTTTAAAAAAAATATTTTCTTTCATAATGCAGCTTAGCACAACCACTTGGCACGATTTCAAAAATTGGCACCAAACTTGGCGATTTTTCTTGGCTGAATGTTAAGTCAGTAAAACGGACCAGGGTAGCCACATTTGGCAAACTATCACGAAATAATTCTTGTCGCCAAGGGTGGTTGGGTAAAACTGCTTTCCAACCATTTAATTTACCGGATAAATTAATTAAAATAGTTAGTTTTAACGTTTTTATGTATTTCACTTGGTGTATGTCTGTTTGTGTGTGTATCAGTGTGTCATCAAATTTCCTATCATTAATTTAACCATTTTCCCATCAAGCTAGAGCTCTAAAATTATGGGAACCGTTCTTACTTGCCTAACAATGCACTATTTAGGTATTGGCGACCAGTTTTAGGTAATATTTCAATAAGTTTCTTTTATAAACTTTGCCACCAAATAAAAACGTTGATTTTTATCTCGAATTTGTGAGTTGTGTAATTCCGAACAGGAGAAACGATGAATTAGACAGCTCTCCAGTGTGTTGCTCTCTAGATGGTTATTATAAATAAATATTTTTTAATGCTGTAAACACTGTCCCTTGGTATTTCTAAGGACTTACAGAACGGCCCTCCAAATTTTGTATATTATTGAAAACAAATTTTGCTAGAATAGAAACAATAAAACATATTTTACGTTGCTTCAAATAAATAAAAAATTCAAACTTTCTGTAACATATGAACAAAAATGAGTATAGAATATTAAAATTCATGATATAACGATTCTTGTAACCTAGGAGGTTGAATCTATGATTACATGTACATTGTTTACTTTTATCGGAGGTTCCACTTCAAGAAGGAAGCAAACACAATGATATGGAAGCTTTGTATTCAATTCCTAAAACATTTGACGTTCATTTAATTCCTAAAACGTATATTATATCGAGCACCACAATAGAGGACAACAGAAACAGATCTAAGCTCATGTGTTTAATTTTTTTCATTATATTCTTTGGTGGTTATCCTTGACAATTGCTTCTAGCTTAGAGATGTTTCAATGAAATTTTGATACATTCGTTAGTCGTGTGTAAAAAGATACTAAACTTTTTAAAAACTATAAATTTATTTTAACGACTGCCAACTGCTATGCTGCGCGGCGAGCTCGTATACTAACACTAACACACTAATGGAGGCCGCCAAACCCAGTTCTTCGTTCCAAAAACAAGGATGTTGCCAACACGCAACAGATAAAAACTGGGTTGATGGCGTAGAAATAGCATCACATACATATAAACCAAAGACACCACAAAAGTACTAATGGAATAAAAGACATTGAATACACTCAAAAATACAAACAATAGATATTGAACACAAAATAGGTCCAAACATACTCCCACTTTATCAAGAATTATTCTTGATACAAAGGTAGAGAAAGCAGTTTTACAATTAGTCTTTAAAAGTAACCATTTGTTGAGGCAAATTCCCCATTAATTGATTATTAAATATTGCCTTAAATCTAAGTAAACAATACAATAATGAACAATTTTTAGAATGAGATTCCTGTCTTTAACAATGCAATAATTTTGTTTCAAAATATTTGCTAAAAAATTTTGTCCAGCATGAAGATGTATGACATGAAACTGTTTAACATTCAATTCAAATAATTTATGCTTATTAGACATTATTATTGGGTGCTCAGCATTAAAACTTAGCTGAGAGCTCTAAAGATCTCCCACCCATCAAATACCTTTTTCGTCTAGAAAAAAATAATACAGCAATAAAGCTTTTTACGGTAACAACATACCATTATTAATTACTTATATATCTGCCTGAAAATGCAAAGATTGAACTTTAATTATAACAATTTGTAAAGCGTTTTCTTTCTTTTGTACTTATAAAAATGATAACATGGTTTCAGTAGGAACATTATCATACAGAAGTGACACCTAGTCTGCACTTGAAAAGGAATCTTAAAAAGTAAGAAATTATATTTACAATTTTAGAAAAAGATACATTTTCAAATAAAGTATTAAATATATCATACAATAACAGTAGTGGTACTAAAATGAAGATTTTAGTTTTAGTTCACTCAAGAACGTTTCGACAATCTTGATTCTGGCAGTCAATCTGGATCAGGTTCCAAATTATACTGTTTCAATAAAGCAATAGTCCTCTCAAAAACTGCACTTCCATTTCTCGAAGCTGCAACAGAAGTAGTTGAAACAGTCAGTTCAATACCAAATTTTGTATATCTAGGACGGAGTCTGAAAGGTGCATCTCCAGTAGATGTATTGCCACGAGATGCACTGGCACTAGATGAAGAAAGCAGGCAACCGGAAGCACTGGCCCCTTCAGAAAAGTTCTGCTGAGCAGGCATGTCTGTTGTCTCGTGTGAAGAAGACAGCCCAATCACCTTGAGATTCTAATACCAAAAAGCACATTTATGTGATGATATAAGAGCAGGTTCAACGCCCCTACTATTCCCGTTCTTATAAGAATCAAGAGCTCAAGCAGGTTTTCTAATCAGAGTCTCATCATTTTAAGTAGAGTTTACATCATTGTCTACAACATTGGAGTTATCGCGTGAAGCAGGACTGAAAGCATGTGGGTATACAATGCTGTTATCACAGGATAAGCTGATTTGATACGAATTAAATTGGTGAGAAGCATTACCTTTGATATTAATTTTACCCAACACTGCCCAAACAAAATCAGTGTTCTGAGCAATTGTTTCTTTAACAGATTTAATTATTTATTCTGAATACAAACAACTAAAGAAATAGTTTCTTAAAATCAATCTTTTTTGGAATAGAAAATTTGAGATCGGCAAGCTTGGTTGAATATAAATAATTCAAGTCTTTCACATCGACTTGTTCTGTAGGTAAATTACTCATCACTTTGTTTAAAATAAATGCATCTGTCTGCAAATATTTTTCATCTGATCCGTATTTAGGAGTTATATTCAAAAAAGCTGAGACGCGAGTTACAGCTGACTCAGAAGAGCCAAGCCCTTTAGCATATTGGTCTAGCATTATATTTTTTATACGCAATTTGTTTGCTAATGACTCGGTAATGAAAATAGCTTCCGAACCGCTGACAGAGCTGCGCAATCATGACCTTTTGCAGTAGGCAGAAACGAAACACTTCGACCTTGAACTGTGTTGCAAGGTGAATGAATTAATTCGGTTTCGCTCGGAGATAGTTCATTTATGATACAGTTCTCAAAGGTTAGGGGAGAATCATTCACAATTGACGAACTGTTCAATGCATCAACAGCGCTTAGATATTTTGCCTGATTGCAAAATGTTCTCTTCAAATTCCTCGATCTCCGATTGTTCTTCTGGTAGCATAGCATCGTAATGGTCAAAATCTTTAAATACATTATCAAGCCTTTCTTTCCTTGAAAGTAATACTGATTTTCTTAAATGCTCCGAAAAGACAAATGCGAGTGAGATCCGATTTCGCATCACCTCGCATTTTGTTAATGGTACCTTCCTCCATTGATGAAACGTAAATAATGAAAATTAAATACAAAGAAAGATTACTTAACTCTTCTTTCAGCAGATGATTTGGTGATTCATGCCCACCCGGGGGCACCAAATATAGTCGTGTGTAAAAGGATACTAAACTTTTTAACAAACTATAAATTTATTTTAACGACTGCCAGCAGCTATACTGTGCGGCGAGTTCGTATACTAACACACTAATGGCGTCTCCTGCCAAACCCAGTTCTTCGTTTCAAAAACAAGGATGTTGCCAACACGCAACAGATGAAAACTGGGTTGATGGCGTGAGAATAGCATTAAATACATATAAATCAAATGCATACATATAAACCAAAGACACCACAAAATTACTCATGAAATAAAAGACATTGAATATACACAAAAATACAAACAATAGATATTGAACACAAAATAGGTCCAAACATTCGCTTTTCCTGAGACTTTAGCAAACAGTTACGACAAGCAACATTAATAAGACTTTTAATATAATTTTTAATAATAGAATCTGAAACAGAATATGTAAAATATTTTCTTTTAGCTGAATATTATATCCTTTTATTTTTTTAACAGAACTGCTTTTCATCCTGTTTATTTTAGCACTTGTCTTTCTGAACTTGAATTTAAATAATGGAGTAACAAATAAAAACAAATGTAATTAACTTTATTCAGCTAAATACATATAAAATACACTTGGATGTCAGCATTCAAAGTATTTATGTATTTACACGAATTTTATAAACATATATTTCAACATATATGTTTATAAAACATATACTTGAAATATATGTTGATAAATATGAAGGATATGTTTTTTAAAACATATAAACAGATATATATGTTTTAAAAAACATATCCTTCATAAATAACGAAAATAAATCATATTATTAAAGATTATTCCATATTTAGAATTAATTTATATGCAATATATTCTCTTTCACTAACTGTATTAACATTTAGTGTAACATGTGCAACATTTAACATGATAAATTAAGTGTAACATGATAAATGAAATGGAATATATTTTGCATTGATTAAATTGATACAATTGATTATTTTTAGTGAATGTATCAAAAGTACAGATTTGTTACAATAAAAGTAAACAATATTTTAAAATTCAAATTGGCTTTCTGTAATTTCACATATTTAAAGCCTGTGGGAACTCTTTCCTCCTTTTCCTCATAAGATAAAGAAAAAGAATAATTATTGAAAAAGAATATTAATTAGCGTAAAGTAAGCCTAGTATTTCTGACTTCCAGATTTCATAGAAGCAATTATTTACGAGAAACGAAAATAGCCTCTTCAAATCCCTAAATCCTTGCATCGCAAAATGAGTAACTATGCTAAATTTCAAGTCAATCGGTTGTATAGTCTTAGAGATCTCGTGATGAGTCAGTCAGTGGTAATTCCCTTATATATATATAGATAAATTAAATATATCCTATCAATGTAAATAAAATTTTAATTTAAATAATCTCGTCGGATCTGGATAATACAAAAGTACAAAAATTATATCCCACACGAGTATTCTCACACAGCGCTACCATAGATGGAAAATAATAGCGTCAATAATTCCTAAAACTACGTACTTTGTCTCCATTTCAAAATGTTACGTAAGGAACCCAAAATCTAACAATACGGATGCGCATTGAGAAATAAAGAAGTAAATATAAAGACACATTGTGTTGTATAAAACACAAACGAAGAAATTACACCGGTACAAAGGACAATTTACTATGTACTAAGGCCAAACAAAACGAGCTGCTTCGAAAAAGAAAAAAAAAGATTCGATACAACCGTGTAGTATTTCAGTGAATTTTTTCAAAGGTGGAATAAATTTTAATTTTTGCGACAGAATTTTCGTAGAAGGATATAAATGAAAGGGATAAGTTGTTGTGGAAAGTAAAAATTGAGTATTTTCTCCCTTTCAAAATATTAACTCGATCTTTAATTTCATTCCTGTAAATGGAGAATTGGGTGTTACCGCTATTTTAAAGATCAGTTTGTTCTTTGATTTTTTTGCTAATCTCTGATTCGAGTTAGTTGGAAATAAAGTTTGATCGCTATTTCAAAAGAGGAAGATGATTTGTTTTAAAAATTTTATCCTATTGAGTGGTTCTAATCGCGTCTCAATTTCGAGTTACATTGATTTGTTGTTTATTAACTCCGTACTTAGTAGAAACAGCGTTCTATCGGCAGTGGACCTCATTAATTTGAGTCGATGATAAAGATGACACCTGATATGTTTACTCTGTCTTCAAACTTCCACACCTAACCAGTGGGAAGACTTTGAGCCCTGGTGTATTTAATTCGCATCAGCACCGGGTCTTTAGTGGCATCAGAATTCCAAACTTCGGCTTGATGAAAACAACGCATGCCGCATGTACGCGAGCCTAACAAAAAAAAAATAAAAGAAAGTCAGACAGAAAAATAAATTACTTTCAATAAAAAAATTTCAGTATCAAATCAAAACAAAACAAATATTGCGAGAAAATATTTCATAAGTTGTGCTGCAAAACAGTTCTTGAGAACAAAAGGGTTATAGGATCAAAATTTGTTAGAGTGATTTGAACATAGTAAATGTCCTTCTTTCTTCTTTTTAATGCTGATAACAAATAGAACTATTCTTATAAAAATGCCTCATGACGAAATGTAGGAATTATTTCCCTAAAATGCTATCTATACTTAGAAATCGATTCATTCAAAGAAAAAATAATCGAATACGTTAGAATAGTAACTGCTTTTTTTTTCCAACCAGAAGTGACATTCATTATAGTCGTATTTAATTATACCGATTTAGTTTTCTTATTGCTAAGTTAATTTTTTAATAAAATAATCTCAATGAATAATAAAAAAATATTGAAAATATTTAATATAAGAAGCATATGTATCAAATATTTTAGTAATACGAATTTTATAAAAGTTTTCCCTACACTATCTAATTGTTAAATACAGCATGAAACAAAAACGAGCCCTTGAAATGTCATTTTATTCAACAAATTTATTTATTTCAGAAATCAATTTATTTACTACAGTCCATTTTTTGATACTTTAATTTCTTTTTTTTTTTTAGTTTTTGCTTCATTTAAGAAGCAGAATTTTAACATTATTTGCCTCATTTTAAAATGCATCTTCATTATAGTTTTTATACGTTCAATTATAAAGATAAATATCTCTTACATACATTTAAAATTAATATAATTTGAGAAAATAAAAAAATAAGAAATGATTACTTTAATATTATTTTAGTCTGCAAAACTAAAAAAAAAGCTATTTGTTCTGAATTGCGATTTTAGTATAAAAAATTAATTAATCCTTCCATAGTTTCGCGAGTTTCTGCAAATTAAATAACATTCTGTCTTCTAGGTGAAAATTTAACTGTCTTCAATTAAGCTGTTTTATCCTAATTTTTCGATACTCTGGTTCTTTGAAATTCCATATATTGGATCGTTATTTATATACATTGATGGAGTTGAAAACTCGTTCATAATAAAAAGAAAAGGAGGAAATCGTCTGAATAGAAAAGCGCCATTTTCTTCCAAACGATTCTGATTAAAGTTACATTAAATAGAAGATCATTTTCATTTCATGTTTTTTGTTGAATTTATTTTTTTATCGTAGGCATGCTAGTTTGAATTTATACTGTAACATACGATATTAAACTATTTTACACTTACATATTATGCATAGGAAAATTAATTAAAATAAAGAAGTCAATATATGAATGAAAAAAAGGAAAAAAATGAATTTATTATTAATAATTGCATCATAAATATAGCTTTGATATTGGATTAAAATTTTATGTATTCCATTCAACCTTTAAAATTAAGTTAGAATACTATTTTTTCATAACTTTCTATACTTTTAGAATATGTATGTATAAATGCCAAGAATCTGAATCTGTTGTAGCTGATGGTAACAGAACACCTTCCAAGAAAGCTTTTTGAATTAACGCAAATGTTGCCTACGAATGCATATTTCATGACCTTATAGGGCTTCAAAATTAGAAAAACATCCGAGAAAAGTTTTGTTAATGCATATTCATTACTACCAAAAAGCAGTTTATAAAAATATATAAGAAAAAAATTGACTTTCCCTTTAAAACGAGTAACACAAATAAAACTAAATGTAACAATATGTTGTAAATTGAATACAACAGTATATAATCTTATCTAGAGAATAGGCTTTAATTTTGATAATATAGCCCTTACTTTGGAGGCTATTGTAATTCGAGTCCTAAATATTTAAATTTTCTATAAATGTCATTATAATTTTCACTTTATCGCATTATAAAACACTTTTGTTCAATATAAATTCTCATGAATTGCCTATTCAATGCATAGTTATTTTAAAAACACATATATTTAAAAATAAATCTTATTTTGTAGCAAAATAAGATTTATGTTTTATACCTGTATGTTCCATGTAATGGTACATCATTACACCATGAAAGTTATGTAACATATGTAAATATATTTTGTATTTTCTTAAAAGTATGATTTTGTATGCATAAAACATTCAATTTTTGATTAAATATTTTTTTCTTTTGTATATATTAAGTTTAATGCATTTTAAATAATAAAGGTAAATACGAATATATTTTAATAAATAGCTAATTTTAGAGAATTTTTTTCACGAATTAGGCTTAGAATTTAAAATCGTCTGGGCACAGCGTGACACTCTTCGGTAAGAAGCCGAGGGCCCAGATAGGCACTTCTTTTTTCTCCCTCCGCTAACAAAAGGGTTAACCACAATTATTTGTCCAAAGTCCTGCACAGCACTTGCAATCTACTTTTATATTTATTTTGAATTTATATGTATTTATTAGTAGATTTATTTGATACATTAAGCTATGCAGGTCATTTTTGGTTAGCATTTCCATATGAAAAAAAATGTTCTATTTGGTTTTTTAATCGTATATACCTCATTCTATACAGGTTGATCATAAAAAAAATATATCGTTATCGGAATCCCAATTGAGCATTTCGTTTGAAAGTCTTTATCGCTTAATATATAGAGCGATTAAATCTAGTCTTTATCGCTTATTATATGTAGCTCAAGAGCAGTATAACGAAGAATGGTCGTTATAGTTTGTGTAAGTAAATTATAGACGTACTTTGAGATTCAAGAAACTTCTGTATTGAAATTTGATGTTTTAACAATGAAAATATTAGTAAAATAATTAATTGGTGACAAACCAAATCACAACAAGGAACTTTAAAGGCATTTTAACTTACAGCAGCGTAACTTTATCCATTTATTTGGTGCTTGAACATCTTTTGGAAGAAACTAACGAAAATCGCCCACAATATTAAATTCTCATCTTTCATGTCTTTGTTATACTGCTCGGATATTCTGGTGAAACCTTTTCCTAGTTTATCCCATACAGCTGCTTGGTTTTGTGTAAAAGTTCAGGAAAGTCAGTTGGTGTATTTTAACACGTTCACCTACAGCGTATCATATTTGATACGCTCGCGTTTCCTCTCCTGTGCCCAGCGTATCACGGGCGATACGCTCCGTGAGTGTCTTCTACTGTCCAACGTATCAATAGAGATACTCTTGATGAGAACCTTTTTTTCTTTTTTGATTTTTTTAATGCTACTGTATGGCGTTACAATACTGCGAAATCTATATAGATGGGTTATTTGGAGTGTTGACCTTGGTGATATGTGCTTGGATTTCCCTTCTGGCTACCAGGAGGGGGAGGGTAATTGTTAAAAGCACGTGTAGCGGCGAGGCTTTTTAAATGTAATGACATGATTTAAAAAGTGCACTTATTCGATTTGCTTTTTTCTTTCTTGATTGCTTCTTAGAAGTTCGAATAAGAATTTATGGATGTTTATGGGGGTTAGGGCTTTTAGTAGCAGATGCTCACAGCTGTTCGTTTCATTCGGTCGTTTCTTATTTGTAGCGACAGTCATGACGAAAAGAAGGTATATATCTGACACTGAGATTTACGAATTAATGAATGAATTTGACAGCGAAATATTAGCGAAAATAATCCAAATCTGTACATAGTAATTAAATGAAAAAAAAGGACAAAGAAGATATGCCTTTTGCTCAAAATCTTGCGTGAAGCATGAAAAGTTGACAAAATATGTGTGTAAGTTATGTGACGTTGGACTATTCGTTGAAGAATTTTTTCTTATAAAAATATTAAACAGCAAAATAAGATTCATTTTTTTACATTTTAATATTGATGTAATGGTACATTATTACACCATGAAATTTATGTAACAAATGTAAGAATATTTTGTAATTTCTTAAATGATATGGTTTTTTATATAATTTTATGTATGAAACATACAATTTTGGATTAAATATTTTTTTTTCTTTTGTGCATATTAAATTTAAAGCATTTTAAATAATATAAGTAAAAACCGAAATATTCTAATGAATAGCCGATTTTAGAGGATTTTTTTTCACGAATTAGGCTTAGTATCTAAAATTGTCTGGTCACAGCCTGACACTCCGCGGTAAGAAGCCGCGGGCCCAGAGAAGCACTTCTTTTTTCTCCCTCCGGTAGCGAAAGGGTTAAGCACATCTGACCTCCTCGTATCACGTGACATCGTAAGAATCTGTTTATTATGTCCTTACAGAGTTCGATTTTGATATTGAACGTAATACCGTGAAGTACTGAAGCAAACGCCTTCCAGCTATCTACAAAGTATTGAACTTTTCATTGAAATTTTCATATTTCAAAGTTTCCTAATCTATGGATCAATGAATAATAATTTTTTTTTTAGCTTAGCATGATTCACATTTGGGAAATGACTCTTGATGCATCCAAAGACTTTTCTGTTTTGATCCAGTTTGCTCTGAGAGGGGGGCGAAAATACTCCCTCCTTACATGCAAATGAAGAAAAAATATCTGATTTCGGTCTATTAGGGGTTGTATGTAAAATTATGTTGCTCAATTACGTAATTCTCTTTGGGGACCAGGTTTTGACTGTACAGAAATTAAAGTTAATGTATCTAAAAGCGCTTCCCTCCTCTTTACAAAACAACGATGTCTTGGTAATTTGCCAACAATCACCATTTTCGACCACCCCGTCCCCTGGGTCACTGAATACAAGTACCTACGGTTAATTCTTGACACAAAATTGCCTTTTGCCCACCATATCCGAAAAACCTATCAAAAGGCTTTCGGCATGAGCAGATTGCTCACACGCTTGATTTCTCGCAAGAACAAGCTGGCGATCCGACACAAAATTCTGCTCTGCAAGTCCATCTTGAGACAATCGTGTTGTACGCATCGCCCATTTGGGCGACTGCGGCGACCACCCGCCTGAAACTACTGCACGTCTTTCAAAACATACACCTTAGAAAAATGATAAATGCCCCATGGTTTGTTAGGAACGAAGTCCTGCACAATGATCTCAAAATTGAACCAATTTTGGAATTTATTAAAAAACAATCCTTAATTTTTTTTCAACAGGATCCCTTAAATTCCTAATGCATTACTTCAAAATCTCCCTACGTATGATGCAACCATTGCATCATCGCAAAAAAGACCAAAAGCTGCGCTCGGACATCTATGCCAACTCTTCCCAGTCCTAAAAAGAGACAACACATTGAAGTAATTCACTAGTGATATCCTGGTTAATTTTTAATTTTCAGGACTTCACATCAATAAGTGGCATGTCCCACGGCTAAATTGGGACTCGCGCATTACTGTCGACCACTTTCAAAATCTCCGTGACTTGAAAATTTAAAAGTTTCAAAGTTATATTACCAGTAAACCTCTCTTACTCCTGTGGACTGCAGTGTGCTTCAAGACGCTACGCCTTCGAACTGAAGTCCCACTCCCTAATCATCTCTCCGCCCATAACTATATATGCTTCTTAGCTTACGGCTACAGCATCCAATAGCAATGCGCGCTCTCATAACTTATTTTCCAAGTTTGTTTCGGCAGTTCCTCACTCTGTCGAATACCCAGGCTCTTGTTGCCTTGATCCTAATTTTTGATAGATAATTCTAAATTATAAAATATTTTCTAATTTTGAT
This sequence comes from Nephila pilipes, assembly GCA_019974015.1. Taxonomy (NCBI): domain Eukaryota; kingdom Metazoa; phylum Arthropoda; class Arachnida; order Araneae; family Nephilidae; genus Nephila; species Nephila pilipes. The sequence goes on along the minus strand of BMAW01018296.1, from coordinate 500,296 downwards.
TTTTAACTTACTAATTCTGATGAGAGGGTAAATTAAATTTGCTTTATAAGTACCTCGTAATTTTAGCTGTTACCGTTACCGTTGACTGTACAGAGTTCGTGCTACACTGTACAAACACTATATCGTAGACACAAGACACAACAATATTTTGTAAAAGCACTGTGCAATCCGAGTCAATAAGTCTATGATTTTTAAATCTCCTCACAATGTTTACTTGGAATTGACGTATTGTTGCTTCACAAACACGTAATATTGTTATACACTTCTTTTATTTTTACTGAATGTGCCACTAGTATTGATAAATTAGCATTTTCATTACATTTCAACTTTTCCTTAAGGTTTGCTTTAGAAGAGTCAATAAGCAGTCTCCATTTCTCAGGAATACGTTCAAAATCAAATACAGCCATTAAACCGTGGAATATACCACGGACACGGAATTGTGCATTGAAAAATACGCTGAAACTGCTCATAATTTTTTCTCTGAATTTAGAGCAGCCATATATTACCTTTAAGATTGAAAGAAGGATCAAATGATGCTGACTGTTCGGACTATTTTAGTGCATTTTCTGTATCTATATATATATATGCGAAATACCTCTGACTGACTCATCACGAGATCTCTAAGACTATACAACCGATCGACTTGAAATTTAACATAGTTACTCATTTTCAGATGTAGACTCTCACTAAGAACGGATTTTACGGAAGTCTTATCCAAAATGTAATTTTCATCCGTTAATCTACTCTTATCCATCGGTTATGTAATTTTTGGCGACTTTATCGCCAAAAATGATATGACCGACGCCAAACGAAATATATATATATATTCCAATGTATACCGTTTATTTTCACCAATTAAGTTTACTTGGTGAGATTTGCGTGTGCGAAATGGAAAAATAGCAAATAACTTAATACTGAAGCGCTGATGGAGAATTGGCAAGATTTTGGCAAAGGGCTCTTTATGTGAAATTTCGTGCATGTCGAAATTAGGAAACGTACAGATTTAGCGATAGAAATAAATAATACGGTTTCAACCAAATTTGGAATTCAACGATTGGTGAAAGTGTAGTTTAGCTTCAAAACTTAGCAGGATTGAAAAATACTAAAATGGTTACCTCATACGGAGTAGCGCACATGCAAGACAATCATCGTTTACTGGAGAACCTCGCTACATGCATGTACGAACTCAAGACGCTATGAAATACGTAAGACATTTTGGACGTCCCGCCTTGCTCGACTTTTTTTTTTTTTTTTTTTAGTATTGCAAAAATCTTATGATAGACACGATGTCATTGCGAGGTTATTTCATTTGAAAGCTAAGCACATGATGAATCTTCTAACAAAAGTTTGTATCTTTTTCAATATTAGGTGTAACATGTATACTGCGGGAATGAGTTTTATCCATATATATATATATATATGGGATGACTTTTTACTAATTTTTTTTATTTTCTCATATTTTTGAAAGTGGTGGATAATCATTATTAAAGACAATCAATTTCTTAAAATTTTAAATTTAAATTATCATTATCGTTTCAAAATTGAAAATTTGCTTGATATTTTACGTATAGGTTGGGAAATATAATATTGTCGTCTGCCCAGAGAAGCGGGTGGGTATCAGCTAGTACAGTGTACAATCAAAGATCACAATTGCCTTTTCCACTAATACGAAAGCGATATGAGTAAGCTTCCGTACCATTTGAAAGAATGAAAACTTGTTAATGAATCTCATTTTTGTTTTAAAGATCAGCAGATGCAATGAAAATAAATTAGAAAGCAATGAGATGAAATTAAGATGGAGGCAAACGGAAATCATACTTAAAAGTATGAAGGTTTTGTTCGTTTTTTGTTTTAAAAAAGTTACGTGGTTGTTTTTTGTTTTGTTTTTTTTTATTACTTTTTTTTTAATAAAACTTTCTTCATCAATTTACAAAGAAATTGAAGATAATGGCATATTTTAAATTCAAATTTGTTTTTACAGCAAATATCATATTTTCCTCCGTTTCATTACAAAACGTTGTTACGTAGTGTTATTAGCTCCGAAGGGAATTTGATTCAGTTGTCAAGAGCGTGTGTATGTTCAAAATCTACAATCCAAACATAACCAAGATTGTTGGCGCATGCGCGCCAACGTCATGCGAACTAATGCAGATATTCTGCTCTTCAGCGCTGTACCGGCAGATGAGAATTTTTCTCTGTAATACGTTGATGTGAGCAATAATGGAACTCTAATATTTTGAAGCCCACAATTATAAAATGATTAAAATTTGCTGCGTTTGTAAAAGCTTATAGATGTGTGGTCAAATAAAAAGTAAAAAGGTAACAAGCGTAGCTGGTCCGTCTATAAAATAAAAACAACAAATCAACTAAAATAAACAAAGATTAACAACTATTCTTAGTTTAGACTCGGAATTTGAACACTAGATGGCACCACATCCCAGGGTAGAACTACTGGTTGAATATACACACAATATAAAATATGCATCAGATGCTCTGGAACTTCACACATTTATCCTGATTTCTGGATTTTTAAGATTTATTGAGATTCATAGACCCACCATCTGAACAACAGAGAGCCATTTACTTCAGTACATAAAAAGTCATTAAAATATGAAACGGGTTTTTGGCTGGAAATGTAGCCTTTCCATAATTTCGTTCAGAAGCCATTCAAAAGCAAAAGCAAAAAAAAAGAAGAAAACAAATCTCCCTAGTCATGGTGTACTGTGGTCTCCAATCAAGGAGAATAAAAAGCCTAATAACCTGGTCCACCTGCAAATTGTTTACAGAAAGCAATTTATTTTAATATAAATTCCATTTTTGTGACAGAAACTAATCTATGTGTTCTTCAGATTACAAATTTTGTTAAATATCAGGATTATGTACAATAATCAATACAAAATTTTCAAAAAAACAAAAAATCATTCAAAATCATTAACAACGATAAATAATTAAAAAGTGTTAATAAATAAGAACAATTTCCAAAATTAAATGCAACAAAATAGTTAAAAAATTTTCACGGAGTCAGAGACTACTATGTACGAGGGCCGATCAATATATCCTTAGGAAATTCTAAGAAAGGGCGTTCGTAGCTTAGAAAATGGTTTGTTTTTAGTAATCTTCGGGATTCACAGACAGCTGTCTAACTCTCAGTTATATCTATTCGTGGCCAAGACGTCTTTTTCGCTCTTCGAAAATTGTGGGTCATAATTATTCTGTCCGAAGAGATCATCCTCGCCTATTTCGGAATATATTCAATAGAAGCTAACTCATGTTTTAATTTTTGCTTTATTTCCGCTTCATAACGATGAATCTTAGTCTCACAGATGGTGACAACTCGACGCAAAATGACGTATACAACTCGATGTGGCAGCAATCAAAGTTTGATTTGTCAAAAAAATTACTGCCAAATCAAAACTAACTTAAGAATCAATATCAAACTTGTTTCGGTTCCGTTTAACAGATGGCAGCGCAATGTTAATTACAATTTACCTCTGAATGATAGCATCTGTTTTCAATGTACAATTACTTCAGAAACTTTAAGTTTAGCATCTTCATAATAAGGCTTGTAAAAATTATCTCATATCGAAATTAGTTTTCATAAAGATTAGTGCTATCTCGTAATAATAATGTTTTAATTAAATTTTCTTCTCAAAGACGTTTTACTGAAACTTATAATTCAATTGTGAAAAAATATTTGGTATAAAGTCAATTCATTTCGAATTATTGTTAGTTTGTGTGTGCAGTATGCAATTTATAACAACATATTTAAGTGGATTCTTACGAAACTGTTGCAGAAGCCGTCGAAATACCACTCGTAAATTTTCTGTAATAATTCCCTCTTTATTTAGATAAACCTCTTACTAGCTTTTAATTAACACTTAATTACCATCCAATTATTTTTGAAGAATCAGAAGAGAACATATTATTATATTTAGTTTTAAGTGAAAAATATTTAGTTAATTAGAGATAATTACTTGCTCAAAGGTTGGGTGAATCGCTAAGACTTATTCTTGTGTGAGGAGGATCTAGTTTTATCCAGAAATTTTACAAGGTCATATTTATCTTCTATCGTATTCCTGAAAATGCATTTTTGTGTTCGATTTCTTACGCACTTAATAACAAACTTAAGTTTTAAATTTTTGTTTCACGATGATAACAACATATTTAATACTTAAACACTTAGTAATTATTTATTCGATTAATATTAAGTAACTTTTCCCATCTAGCATAGTGTCATCTTATATAAATTTTATTACCTATAACGTACGCTGATTTCCACTAAATAAATATGATTAGATGCCAAATGAAAGAAAAAACATTTAATTGAAACGTTTGATAAGAAATGGATTTCCAGATTTTGTAATTTAGCTAGGCTTTACATAACGCGATAGATACTTTCCGGGAAATACCATATTGTGGAAAATCGCGATATCGGAGGCACCAAATTATTACAAAAGTATGGATTCAGTTCTAAAATTGAAAATCCGCCTTTTGTGACACATTTTCATCATTTTTTTAAATTTATTCACGTAAAAATATTTCATTAAAAACTGAAATAAAATTCAACATGATGAAAAAAATTAAAGAGTTTGTGATTTCAAGTCAAAATTTTTTATAAAAAAAAATGTAAACAATTTCTATGCAAAGTTTTGCATAGAACAGATTCAGCCACCCAAAGGTGCATTATTTTTATAATTATTATTAAATTACTCAATCAAATATAATAAATAAAGTAAACGATGAAATAGCGAGAAATTGACAATACTAAACTTTTCCGATATTAAATTAAAAGAAACGATACATTAGGAAATTGAATATATTTAAGCTGAATATAATTAAAATTAATATAAACGATTAATTATTAAACTGAATATATTTAAGTTAATGTAGTTAAAATTGAAGCAAAGGTAAAAAATTGAAAAGTGATCTATTACGACAAAAGTGATCTAATATGCCAAAAGTGATCCCATTAAGACATTGGTCCTTTGCTGGCTAAAAAAAATGTTGTGTTCACAAATTTATTCCTCGCCGTAACTTATTATAGGTGTTTGAAAACTTTTGACTGGCCTTATTTCAAAATCTGAGTTATTTCATGGACTAATCACAAAAACTTCCGGAAGGCTTAGATTTTAACAAATCTGACATTAGAGATTGTTTGCTCTCACTTTGCAAATCGTTATAAATTTCTTGTCAGGCAAATAAGCAATTTTGATGATTTCTCTTAAATATTTCCGTCAGAGGATATTTCTTTAAAAGGTAAGACTAGATCTTTTCGCCGTGCTCAAACATGTTTATATGCCTTTCAGAATGAAGCTTTTGGTCTCTTCATTGAAAAGTTCTTCAGATACAGAGAGACCCACCAAACTTTTATTAACCCAAGTTATAACAAAATTTCCGTATTTTTCCAACTACAATGCAGCGAAAACGCGTTGTAAAGGTACCATGTTGTTGGAGTTTTGCCTGTATATATATATATCTGTTTATATCATGATTATCCAATAAATTTCTTAAATACTTATATACATCACAAATATATTAAACATCTTTGCGAATCGCGATCCATTTTCAAATCCACACAACAATAGGTCCACAAAGTCGGCTTGTTAGTGGCCTAGCAGTGAAGAATTTATTTATTTATTTACATTTACACAGCTTACATTTTTACTCAATCTCTGGACCATTATACTCCTTTATCATACAACTTATTACCAACCAATAGTTTGCATCCTTTTACACTTTATTACCAATCTTTTTTCAATTTATATGGTGATGACGTGTTGTATTTTTTCATTTTGAGTATGTGATATCCATCTTGAAGATTAAAGAAAATTCCGTCTTACTACTCACATATTTGAATCTTCATTTCTTTGAATTTTTGTAAGTAATTCTTATATTTTGATTTGTTGATAATTTTTAGAATTATAGATTTTATTTTTGTAGATTTTATCGCTGAACTTTTTTGCATCTTTTAATCATTGAACTCTTTTGTAATTTGGATTTCCCAATTCAGCCTACCAAGTCGCAAAGGTAAAGGTATAACACAATGTTAAAAATACGCGCATAAGTTTAGTTACTATTCTCAGGTTAAATTTCAAAATCTTCGGAAGAACAAAAATGTATCGTTTCGTGTTGCATGCTTAATAGTGACATTTTCTAACCCGGATTTCAAACTTCTTTTTTTAACTCCTGTATTTAGATTAAACAAGAAAAAATAAATTTTTTAGTAGAATGAAGTAGAGGTAATTTAACAGTAATACAAATACCTGCTTAGCGTAAGAATAATTAAAAACACACACAATTGCTGTTTTCTTATTTATATCCAATAATAAATCATATTTTAAGTCAAAGAAAAAGAATAAAGAATAAAGTAGAAAAAGAATCATATTTTAAGTCACAAATAAACATAAAAATTCGTCATTTAATAAAAAAAAAAAATCATTAAACATTACATTTTATTCAATATAAGTTCCAGAAAAAAGACATTTGAAAAAAAGTATCCCAAAATCCATTCCCTTCCTCTCTTTCTGTGTAAAAATAAGTGTTTATTTTAGGTATTATTTCTTTTGATTAATTCAAATATTATCATATTTCATCGTCAAACGATATTTTTCCACATCTAGTAAATCATTAGAAATATAAATTTCTCTTTTAAATAACATTTTTAGTTTTGTTTCTTTAGTACAAATATGATAAGAGTAACTTAAAGCAAATAAATCTTTTAATATTTGTTTTTTAATTTTATTTTCTGATTGAAAATTACAAGAATGATAAAGAGGAAATTTTAATATCATGAACGCAACTAGAAAAATTAAAAAGAAAAAAGAAATTATTTATTTGATTTAAAACAGATGAAATAAATTTATCCTGATGATAAACAAACAGAATAAATGAAATGATTAGGTTAAAAATTAGGAAGAAAGGAAAATATATAAATACTTATGATGAAAAACAGAACTTAAGAATTTTATACCATATGTAACAAACCGGAAAGGCAAAGTACATTAATATGAGTTGCAAAGTGGAAGTAAAGAATTATATATCACAAGTGGCAATACGGATTAAAGTAATTTTTAATTTGATGGCAAAATGGAAGTATAAAATACATCAGCGTGAGTGGCAAAGCATAACTAAAGAATTATATTCTATGAGTGGCAAAGTGGAATAAAGAAATTTTTTATGTGATGGAAAAACGATATTGTAAGATTTATTAAATTGAGTGCTGCAAACTTGATAAATTTAATTCAATACAAGATTTCTGAATGAAAAAAAAAAGTTTAATTTTATGTAGTATATTATCGTCAGCGAAAATTGTCAAAAATGGTAAGTTTCTCTTTCGAAATTAAAAATAATTTTGACTGCCTCTTTTTGAAACATTTCACAAAATATTTTGCAATTAGGGCGAAATGCTTGCTATGTTTATAAAAAAGTAAGATTAAATTTATTTCTTGTAATTTATAAGGTTTATTATCTTAAATACATTTTCAACACTTCGTAATAGATTCTTCAATGATATTTCTATATGTACAAATAAAATATTACAAAATAAATACAAAAGCATATTTTTCACGAATTATTGATTCTTTAAATGCAGTTATATTTTGAAAGGTTTGTTAAATGACAGATATATATACAAAGTAGGGATATTCTATGCATGCACAGTAGTTATGAATTAAATAGGAACATTTTGTAACACAATTACGAAACTTTTCTCTCTAGAATTATTTAAGTGTTCAGTAAAAGTATCGGATTCTTATAAGACAGGAATATAAGTTAATTAGCTTCTTGCAAAATTTATAAATTGTTGCACTTTAGAGATGCTTTTAAGAGAAGAGACAGTCTTAAGTAACTCAAATAAGAATTTCCTCAGAAATATATCTTAAATTGAACATTTTGGAAAGAAAAGAACTTGTAAAATAGATCAATAAGGGCATTAACATGCTTATCTTTCAATAATTCTATAAATACCCACAGTTTTTTGTTTTGTTTCTGTAAAGATGTAATATTGATCAAGTTTTAATGCGATAAATACTTTAAGTAATAAATTGTCAAATAGAAAGCAGAAATGTTCGAATAAAAATACATAGAGATGTACGTAAACAAGAGTTATTGAGTTTGAATAAAATTAAATTGAAGTACTTCAATAAATGTTTAATTTAATCAAAACTAGAGTGATATCAATAAAAAAAGAATATGATAAAATGAATAAATTTCAAAAATTATTCAGTTAATAGAGCGAAATTATTTTAATGGTATTTCCTTAAAGAACCATGAAAAAGTAATTCATATTTTAGTTTAATTTATATGTTTATATATTTGTAAAATATTCAATATAATTTTTTATCTTTTATATTCATATATTTAGTTTAAAAACATTAGATTTCATCATCAAATATATTTTTATTTCCTTTTTTTAGTAACAAAAGGTAGAATTTGCCATTTTTTTCGTCGGCGTAGGAATGATAATAAGACACATGACCATGAAATTTGAAACAAATAATCTACGAATTTGGATAATTAGCAGAGGTAATTACTATTCTTTTAAATGAAATGTTCTTAAATAATTTTCTTCATTTTAAAAAAAAATCTGTTCTTTAACTTGTTCTTAGATCATCTAGCTATTATATACTTTGAATACAAAATCTCTATTCTATATTACTAAATATATAATTACTTCGCATGAATACTTTACACATTTGAAGAAAAATCAAATCGATTAAATTTGAGAAATAAATCATGTTTTTAATTATACTGATACATAACAGATCATTAATTTCTTATTTTATCAGTACATAGCAAAACTTATTTTCTTCTCAAACTTCTCAAAGAAAGTTTCCTTTGGTAATTTCTCAATACGAATATTATTTATATATTTACATATTCAAATAAAATAAATTAATTAAAGTAAATGCCGGTAATAAAGAATGTAAAATTATCTTCTATCTTATAGTGTATTATCAATTTTAAGTAAAATTGTTTAATATTTTTACACAAAAAATATTAATAATTTTACTTTTAATCCATTCATATGCAATGTATAAAGTATTATACAAAATTACAAAATAATATATATATATATCTTTATTTTTCAGAACATCTGAATATAATTAAATACCAATTAAATGAAATTATTACTTATTTTCTGTACTTTTTGTGAAAGGTACAAATTAATTAAGGTGCACATGAAATGTATTAAAAATTTTAATTTAATTTCTTCACTTATTTTCTTTCTTATGACCTAATAATATCAATTAAAATAAAGGGAAATAATTTTCATTAATAAAATTATTTTAAATCATTGTTAGTAAATTTGGTAAAATTCATCTATATACATAATATCCATATATATAATTGATTTTGCATCAATATATGTATAAAATTGCTGTGACTGGTAGGTTGGTTTTATTAACGTCGCACCAGAAACCTCAAGAAGGCAAAAAAGTGACTGACCTCGAAATTTTGTATCTCGGTCAAGTGATGAGGATTACACCTGTACTGGCACATCCTCTTCTAACTTTCACACCACACAAATGGGAAGAATTTGCGTCTCAACGGATTTATCATGCATCAGATCCTGCTGCATGGCTAGCTCGAATCTACGATTCGACGAAAACTGCCAGACTTGAGTTTGCTGCTTAACTACTAGGCTACCGCGAACAAAAGGCTGCTGTGGCAAAACCTCCTTGTATTAGTCTCACAATATAAGCCTTGGAATGCCAGATGAAAATCAAAAAATTTCTTTAGCAGAATTATAAATTCATAATCAAAGTTTGTATGCAATGTTACGCACATCATATAAATGTTTTTTTACGCTTTCCTTATAATACCCAATAAAAATGAAAACAAATTTTAAACTGGTTCATAAATTTAAAATTAATATAAATAGCTTGAAAAAAGTACAATTTAAAGGAAAACAATCCAGTTTTTGATTCTATTTGGGTGTCGAAACTTATTACAAAAGAACCGTAATCCAACACGTCCAAACATCCTATTCCTGTGTGGAAAAGTTTACCCTTATCATTACCGTTCCTCAACCTGCTTTGGTGGGTCTACTAGAAGACCTACCGAAATAGGTTTTCCAGTTCCAAAACCAGCTGTGACAGGTCATTTACTTTCTACAGAAATAGCCTGTTCGGAGGAGTTTTTTCTAGTTCCCGTGGAGACGTTTGATCTAGTTCTTTCGTTCTTATTGCCTTCTGGCTGAGGTAAAAGTTATCAAGCGCACGACGATTAATTGTTCTTTTCGGGGCACTGTGGGAGAGGGGCATATGTGTAAGTCTCAAAACTTGTTCTTTAATGAGCAGATTGTTCTTTAATAAGGATTGTTTCGGTAAATATTAACTTGCTGATTGTACGAGAGTGATCCTCCTAGTGAGATAAAAATTATTGCAATAGCTTCGGTCTTGTCCATCTATATACAGTCTTCTGTAACAAGCCGTGTTATAAAAAAGTTTTCACATTCGATATAAGAGAGAAAGAAACGATGCTGAATAATCCAGAACAGCAAAAGACAGATTTCTGGTGATCTGCTAACTTTCACGTTTTCACTATTATAGATGAACTGGTTCGAAAAAACAGGTTGTTCATTCTCTCCCTTTTCCCATGGATGCCACTTTATGAAACTTTGTACTTGTTCTTTTTCAATAGTGTGAAATTACATCATTTACCAGTAAATAAAACGGTAAAGGATGAAGATGTTAACTCTTTGCAAAGATATCATATAGCCTTTCGAAAAATTACCAAGATTTTATACACGAGGTATTTCTTACTAATAGATTACTCACTCAGTAGAATGTATGATATTGATTGACGTTTGTATTCTTTTAATTCGAAAAAAGTTCAGTTCATGCTAAATTTACGGAGTCAGATTATTGAATTAAAATTGGCAGAATTGTCAGAAATATAAATTTGAAACAAAAGTCTTTACACAAACATCTAATACTTTACTCTGAAAAATCGTCCACTCTTTTGTTTCCTATACATCTACCAGTTCTGAACGATTAGTTCTGATATACCCTGTAGAGTAAAAAGGAATTAAATAGGTCCAATATATGTCTTTTAGAAGATTTATTTTATTATATGCAAATAGCGAACTGTATTTTTTGAGTTAAGAAATAAATTCTAACCACTCCATAATGCATTTCGACTGTCAACTTATAATTTATTACAATATTAATACAATTAATTTTACTTGATAATTAAATGCATAAGATAGTACGATTTCTATTCAGAAAGTAAGGAACGTTTTCGTCTGACGTCGCTAGGCGCGCTCCGATCACCTATATTTTGGTGTCTACGTGCTCTGCATCTCAGTCGGCGTCCAGCCATCACATTTCCACGCTGCCCGTTTTTTCGATATTCAGATTTAAAATGTGCGCTGGAATTGAAAATCCCGCCAGTTGTGAAGTGCGGTCTGTGATACGGTTTTTGTTGGCAAAAAACTTAAACCTATGGAAATGTATCGGCAAGTGTGTGAAGTGTACGTAAATGAATGAAACAACGTACGTAGGAAACAACGTAATGAATGAAAGTTCAATCCAGAATTGGTGCATTCAGTTTAAAAATGGCCGAAATAAAGTTCACGATAAAGAGAAGAGTGGACGCTCTAGCATTGTGACTGACGAACTGGTCGCTAAAGTTGATGAAAAGATTCGTGAAGACCGCCGTTTCACAATAACGGAGCTTTCGCTTAGTTTTCCACAAGTTTCAGGGACTTTGTTGTTTGAAATTGTCACACGAAAGCTAGGCTACTGCAAATTTTGTGCAAGGCGGGTGCCGAAATTGATTACAGACCACCATAAAGGTAAACGAAGGGGGCAGCTTTGATATTTCTTTAGGCCTACGACAGACATGGTGATTTATTACTGGATCGAATCGTAACTGGTGACGAGAAGTGGGTAAGGCATTTGAATTGCGAGACAAAATTACAGTCCATGCTGTAGGGGCACACAAGTTCCCCTGAAAGACCAAGAAAATGTTTGCAAACCTTGTCACCAAAGAAGAATATGACGACTGTGTTTTGGGATAGGCAAGGTGTGCTTCTGATTGATTTTCTCGAACGTGGTGCCACAATAAATTCTGAGCAGTACTGTCAAACTTTGAGCAACCTTAGGAGAACAGTTCAAAACAAGCGCCGAGGAAATTTGTTTTTTTTTTTTTTGTTTTTGTCCGACAAGGCCCGATCTCACACGGCAAACCGCACTCAAGAACTCTTTAATTCATTGAAATAGGAGGTTCTCCCTCATCCACCCTAAAGTCCCGATCTTGCACCTAGTGATTTTAACTTGTTTCCTAGAATGAAGAACTGGCTAGCGACACAGCTCTTTGACGACGACAAGGAGCTGCTGGCGCGCGTCACTGAGTGGCTGAGATCGCAGACGGCAGAATTCTAGGACGAAGGAATTTCAAAGCTTGTCCACCGCTATGATAAGTGCCTCCATTTTTTTGGTGACTATGTAGAAAAGCAGAATTTTAGTCTCTTTTTCTGATGTATATAATAAATTTTTTTTCTTGTACTTAATTTCTTTTTAATTCCAAAACTTTCTTTACTTTCTGAATAGCTCTCATTCAACTTGAAGCACAATTGTGAATTAGAATATAGGAATACCTTGATACAATCTTTCAAACAATACGAAATATAATTATATATTACAATAAATTCAAAGTTAAAATATTTTAAAGAATATTTAGAGAATAAGCATAGTAACCAATACAAATAAAAATTAAAAAGCACTTTTACATTTACAGAGCGGGACTGTGATTGTTTATTAATGTAGCACTGAGGAAGAACACGAGGGCTATTGGTGACGGATCTCGTAATTTTTAACTTCAGTCAAATAACGAAAATGACACCAAAGGAGTGGCTCCTCCCTCTTCAACCTCCCACACTATGGCAACGGGAAGACTTGAGACCTCAACTATATTTTATATGCATCAGCTCCGCTCAAAAGTGGATCTTTATTGGAATCTAGGTCCGAACTCACGACTAAACGACATTTGTCGGGAGTCCTCACATGATCACTAGGCAACCGTGAACACACAATAGTGCAAGTACCATATTTATTTTTTTCTCTAGAGGGTACAGAGTAAGTTTATTTCTCTTCTATTCCTTTGGTTAGTTGCGGAAGAGGTATCAGTCATGCGTTCACTTTGCGTGCGTTGATTTCTTAATTTCTGTTGAAGAGCATTATTTTGCATTTTACAAACACTACGCGATAATACCTTGTTGTAAGTCAACTATGTCTGATTTTCGAATGTAATATTTATTTCTTGCGTTTAAATACATGAACGTTAAGAAGTTTCAAAAGAGAAGTAAAATTATATGAATAAATTTTCAATTTTCGATTGAATGATTATTTATTAACACCTCACTAAGAGGTAACTCAAAATCTATTTAGAGTGACGCACTTCGTAATTTCGAACCTCGGTTATATATATATATATATATATATATATATATATATATATATATATAGGAGAAGAGAGCATATATATAGATATATATATATATATATATATATATATATATATATATATTTTACATATATATATATATTCATTTTTAGCGCCCATGATTTACATGATTTTACAACGTTTTTCTGAATTTCACTTGGTGTGTGTGTGTGTGTGTGAGTGTGTGTGTGTGTCATGAAATTTTCGATCGTTAATTTAACCAACTTCCCCTCAAGCTAGAGCTTTGACATTTTGGGAATCGTTCGTACTCGCCTAACAATGCAATATTTATACGTTTGCGACAAGTTTTAACTAATATTTCAATAATTTTAACAAGTCAAAATATTCTTTCCTCTAGGCGCTTTTAGGATTGAGGAAAAAATTTCTTTCCCCCTCTGGGAGCACCGGGTACTCCCCACGTAGCATGCAGTATCGTAAACCTTTTGTACTCACAAAGGGGAGATACTATCTTCCCTTTACTATCGGCGAGATAGTAAGGGTTGCTGACTTTTAGTCAGTAATCATTCGCTAGAAATAAAGTTTCCAATATTTGGCGCCGTGTCTTATCACAATAATTTTTTCTGAATTCTGGTTCCCATTCTTTTTTTAATAGAATGACTTACAAACTTTCAAATGCATGTTTGGATTTTATGAGTATTATGAATTTTTTAATACTCTCACAAATGTCTCTTTTTAAGTAAGTTTTAAAGTTAAAAATAACTAATATTTCAATAATTTTCCCTAATAAACTTTGCCACCATATAAAAACGTTGGTTTTTATATCGAATTATTTAACATGAAATTTATTTCTGTTCCTTCTGTTTCATGTTCGGCAGTTTTCACATCCTTTCTTACTAGCGATGTTTCCATTCAGTCATCGAATTATAAGAAAACAATATCTTTATTCTCAAAGGTCAAAATATCAGTTGTACACACACAGTGGAATGGAAGTGGAATGGATATTATTAGCTTTCCTGAGTAAACAGTTAGACATTAAACCTACTCGGAAAGAGGATGAAGCAATATAAAGGTAACTTATTAGAAACATATTTCTCTCTTTCTATCGTCTTATTCTCTTAAATACCTTTGATGGATCGATCTCATTGGTTTATTCAATTAGAAGAATGTCCATTGATGTCAGAAAGTAAATTGTTTGAAATGAATTAGGCAGGGGATAAGGGAAACAAATGAATATTGACTAATTGATGTTACAACTAAAACTTAAATTAGCGTAAATAAATTATTATACTATTTTGCTCTTTTTTTAATACTTGTAAAATAAGATCATTTACGAATATTAAAATTCTATAAATTCTTGTTTTATAGCAGATTTTATAATATGCACTGACCTTTTTTTTCTAAACTTCTCTTTTTACTTTCTATCATTCTTGTCGCTATCATTCTTATTAGTTTTTCCCCCTAATAAATTAATTTATTGTGTGATACCACAGATCGTAAAGAAGAGGAAAAACGAAGAAAAATGAAGGATGTACAGACTGTTACAAAAAAAATCAGTCCATTAAGTGCATGATTGATAGCACTCCAACACGGAGGATAATACCAATTGACGTTTTATTTAGGGTAAGAAAAATACAGGTAGCAAAATAAGGACAGATTAACAGCACATTCAAGAAACATGGCATTTGTATAATTTAGCGAAGAAGAAGGAGCCAAAATAGCACTCTCACAAATCAACAACACAGATACAAAGCAGCATTTGCAATAGTAGCAATAGACTATGAATATCCTTAAGCTCACCAACTTACTAGTTTGCAATAAGAAAAAGTCTTCAATGTAGTATTTGGCGAGGAATCGGAGAGATCCCAGCAATCCCGGAAGATAACAGTCTCTTCCATGCATTTTGAGAACAGTTCTCGAAAGATTCAAATGATGAATTCACAATCAAATCCTTGACTTCGCACATCTCTGTATTAATAACTATTTTCTTTTCTGACGTCACAAGAAAAATTCAAAAAAATTCCACAACTTTCGTCCTGATAAAGATATCGTCAAGATTCCAGCATTTTTGAGAACCCACAAATTGTCGCCAAACTTGCTAAATTTCTTATCATGTATCCGAATTTGGTTGCCATTGCTTAAGCTTTTCTTGGTGACTGACGAAATATCTGTAATATCCGTTTTCCTTCATAAGATTAATGTTGGAGGAAAACGTCATTGCAAGATCGTAATAATGTTAACAGTAAAGCTGGTATCCTAAAAAATAAATAACTCATATAATCTAATTTTCTTGGTAAAAGTTTTGTAACATTAGGATTTCAAAAAACATTAGGATTAACAAAAGAATTTCAAAAGCAGATGTGAGGTGTAATCTCCGGCTTCCGACACTTGCTTAGAGAGAGAAAAACAATGCAGCAAATGATACGGAATAATTTCATCGCAAAATAGATAAAATAGCTACGACTTTCATAATAATTGAATTTATATCGTGCTGAGTTCTCTAGTATTTTAAACTTTTTATTAATATATGAAAATTAATAAACCAATACTTTTAAAAAAATAGAAATATTTAGACGAAACAATACATATATTTATCTATATTCTACGAATAGAAATATTATTTAACTGATTTCAATATCATTTCAGAAAAAGCAGGTTAATTCCAACTGAACCAGTCAGTTTCAAAATGCTATTTTATCATAAATTAACGACACACAGAGTTATATAATTTACTGACAAACACATTGCTAAGTGTTAGTGATAATTGATTGCACAGTAGCAGAAATCCGCTGTTTAACCTCAATTAAATTTGTGGTTAATGGTGGTGCATTCACTTTATCACCCCCAAAGAAGAAATCATCTTAGGGAATATCAGGTGACTTAAATGTCCATCTGCGTAACATCAAGTCATCTCGTCCTATGCGACCCATACCATTTCGAGGTAGCTCCAAGAAAGTTTCTAAATCAACTTTCGTGAAATAGTTTTACGACGAACTCTATTAGGGCTACCTATCGTGAGGAAGATCAACACAACTAGTGAAAATGTAAAACTTCTACATTTTTCCTTTGTATTCAAGCATTACTTATCATTCGATGTAGTTTAGTTTTGAAAATTTGGATGATAATTCTCAGCACTTCCATGTCAGGTATTGGCCGCTCCACAAATTCACTCGGTCAAGCAAACCATCAATTCCTCGGCATATCCGCATCGAGGTACAGGCAGCATCCATATTGATTTCCCAATTGATCTCCAAAGCATACACTCCACGCACTGAGAGACTCACTCATTTATAGATTCTTCCATCCAGGTATGAAGTTACGTATGAAAACTGTAGAAAAGTATATAACTTTCTTTCTTCCCCGTGAAAATATCGACTTAATTCTAGCATTTTCGGGAACTTTCTATGAGTTGCTAATGTCGTTAATTTTTTCGCGAAGTCACCAAAATAATCGCCAAATCCGTGGTCACTGAAACTGTTCCAGTCATTAAATTCAAATTTGCGCGCCATGTAAAAGCTCCACTTATAATTCTACTCTTCCTGTCATGTG
Source organism: Nephila pilipes (assembly GCA_019974015.1). Lineage (NCBI taxonomy): Eukaryota > Metazoa > Arthropoda > Arachnida > Araneae > Nephilidae > Nephila > Nephila pilipes. Next base: position 483,340 of record BMAW01018296.1, on the reverse strand, counting down.
ATCTACGTGAGAAATATGGCAGTTATTTGGTTTGACCGTAACATGTTTCTGATAGGGAAAGAATATGAGAAAAACAATTCTATAACTGTAAAAAGGAATTAAATTGAAGGATGCTGTTTAGGATGAAGGGATGAGATTCCTGATATATCTGTTTCATACTAAACAGCCAATTTATATCAGAAAGGAAAGAGTTGAAGAAGAATTTTAAGGACTTTAAGTACATGAACAGGAAAAGATTAAAGACTGGCTCAAATGTGATGCTGTAGCCCTTGGCATGAGTACGTGGAATCTTTTTAATGAAGATTAGAAGGTTTGAAGAAAGGACTTCTTTTATTGGGGTAAGTTTACAGCAGGGTGGATATATATTAGAATAATATTTATAAAGGATACATAAAAATATGCTTACAACACGCAACATACATACACACGCATACCACAAACGTCTAACTACTAGAGGTTGGGAAGAAAGTCTTATGGCGGATAGCGCCATCTGTTGGTTTTTTGGTTCAGTTCTTTAAACCATCGGTTACAATGCCAATGCCCCTTGTTATAAAGTACGATAAAAGCAATGATAGTATCAATGACTATCATGATCCGACAACGCGACAACGATCGTGTCAAAGCAGGATTAATTGGTGAAGATGCCTTTCACGGATTCGAGAAGGTTATGAAGTGGTTTGAAGAATAACAAATAAATATGACGCTTTAAGGTTGCAGACTTAAAAATATTAATAACAATTAGAGGCAAAAAACTGTTCTCAGTTGCGAAGCCAAAGGAAATTTTGGATTTCTTATCCAAATCTGTAGGTCTACTTTAGTTCCAGTTTTCAATTTGTCAAACTAGGTTAGTGGATTCTATATGTTAGTTGTGAGACGTGTGATACTCATTTTCTAAAATTTAGTGTTTGATGTCACTATTTCTTTATTTTGCTCCTTTAACTCTTGTATAATTTTTTTCAGTAAATGGTCGGTTATTCAGAAAAAAATTCGCTTCCTGAACACCCTAGACCTCAATTGTCAAATAATTGATGCTATACTAATTGACTTAACCCTTTCGCTACCGGAGGGAGAAAAAAGGAATGCTTCTCTGGGCCCGCGGCTTCTTACTGCGCTGTGACCAGATGATTTTAGATAGTAACACATCGATCAATAACTCCCGAGTCTAACATTGAAAACAACATATTTTTTGCAAAATTTTTTTTATTCATCAACATAACACCTTTTGTTAATCACCTTTTAGAAGTTGATACAATCGTTCAACCTTTCAAATCATTTTTCCTCCCCCAAATTTTTAATTTTTATTTTTCATAGAAATCTTTTTTGTTGCGAGTAAATAGCGATAAACAGCTTTCTGAATCATCCACTCGTTGCTGTTTTTGTTCCATCGAAAGCAATCGCGGCACCCACTTGGAAAAAACCTTTTTCATGCTCAATTTTTCATGAAGGATAGTAAATACACTCCCATATGATATCTGTGTCATCTCAGCAATCTCACGGAGCTTCACTTTACGATCTTTCATTATAATTTTTGTCACTTCACTCACATTTTCCGGTGTAACGGCTTCCACAGGTCTACCCGAGCGTTCCGCGTCATTTGTGTCGGTACGACCACGTTTAAACTCGGCAAACCACCGACAAATCGTTGCTTTTGATGGACAAGAGTCCGGGTAACATTTTTCAATCCATTGTTTCGCTTGCACGGTGTTTTTACCCATTAAAAAACAATGTTTTATGAGAACACGAAACTCGGTTTTTTCCATTTTTTAAACAAACTACAAAACGACTTTACTCCAACCTCGATATCTCAGCTGTTTCTGGTCCGATCGACTTAAAATTTTGACACGTTTCAAGCAAAGGTTAGTACTCTAGAAAGACCTGGTTACTGGTTTATTACGAGCGCCATCTCTGGGTTAGTCTCGGGAGTTATTGATTGATGTGTTAAGCCTAATTCGTGAAAAAAATTCCTCTAAAATCGAATATTTATTAAAATATTTTGGTATTTACTTATATTATTTAAAATGCATTAAACTTAATATATACAAAAGAAAAAAAGATTTAACTAAGGTCAACACTCCAAATAACCTATCTATACAGATTTCGCGGTATTGAAACGCCATATAGTAACATTAAAAAAATCAAATGAAACGTTTTCATCGAGCATATCTCTATTGATATGTTGGGCAGTAGAAATCACTCACGGAGCGTATCGCCCGTGATAGATACGCTGGGCACAGGAAAGCCAACTCGAGTGTATTATTCAAGATATATTTTAATTTCAATATTAAATTTAAAAGGTTATTTTTACCTTGAAGTAAGATTGAATATAAACATCAGATGGTCTAAAATGCATATTAATTGTACAAAATAATAATAGGCAAATTTATTTGTAATAATGTGACTAAAATCTATTTCATTAATAGCGATTACATGAAATATGTAAAGAAAAGAGATAAATAATTTAATTTTGCTTTATATTGTAGTTTAAGAATTTATTTAAGTATTGAAACGTTGGTCTGAGAATATCAAAATATTTGGAGAATATAAGTATAATTAATGGAAATATAAAGGAAGAAAAGTACATAAATGGAATAGTTGAGTTCTAACTGTACTCTCAGCTTTTAATATTTTTTAACTTAATAAATCATTTATTAAATTTCAATTATTCGGATATATTTTAGTACGTAATTTTGTGGAGACTTTTTTTTTCAACATATTCATTTTCCCAGATTCCAGTCTAATGCGAAAAAACTATGTGGAGGAAATGAAAGATAATTACTATAAAAGTAACGCAAAAGCAAAAACTAATTAACAGAAGCAATAATTTAATCTTAACTTCATATTATAATAACACAAAATTAAAACACTTGGTTCCTAATCTAAGATGACATTTTTGCAGCTTAAATTGCTTGTATTAAAAAAAGTTAAGGACAAGTCATGTATATTTAAGTCCTTACATTTTTCTCTCTAAATAGAATTGTAATAAAATAGATTTTACTTATTCGTAATTATAATATCATATTTACTTGTTACATAATATTATAGTACATGTTTTCATGTAAATTTGCTTAAACACAAAACATTTATTGTGCTATTGTAGGTTTTGAACTTTAGAAATGTGCTTTTTGCAACATGTTTCTATATTTCTGGCCATTAGAGAATAGTACGGTATCATAAAACATACACACCAAACGATGACAAATTGGATATATTTAATGCATCATTAACTTTGCGAAAATATGTTTATGATATAAATAAATATTATTTATGAATTTCTTAGCTTAACAAAATGAGGAAGGGAAAATTATTTTGCAATAAAATCATGACGGTTACTGACTAATAAATGCAAAAGCAGAAAAAATAAATAAATAAAAACTTACCTAAAATTCATCATCAGATTTTTTTATAATTCACATATACATTATATTATAATTACTAATATTTCAAATAATTATTCTCACATAATAGAAGGTTGATAATAAATGACAAAATAATTCATATATCGTCTTGATTTTTTCTGGAAATGTTAAATTACAAATTTGAGAACCCTATTAACGTATTCTAAATAAAATGATATCGTTTAATTTAAAATAATATATTCTTTTTAAGTTATGATAGAATTATTATTTTTTTTATTTCGAAGAAATTGATAATAAAACGATACAATAACTTTTATTTAAAAAATTAATGTACATCAGTAATACTACATGAAATACTACTTTAAAACATAACACATTAGAGTTGGACCTATTTAAAATATAATTTTTTATACATTCTAAAAAAGTAATCCATTAAAAAATTTACTTTATCAGAACAGAATCATTAATTTCCAACACTTAATTATATTTTCTTTTGGAATCTAAGAGAAATTAAAGTTTGTAGAAATGTTATATTATAGTTTTAAAGAAATAAAAGAGAAATAAAACGAACAAATTTCTTTATTTATGGTTTATAAAATAAGTGTAAATTCTGAAATATTTTATCATGTTTAAATGTATTAAGAATATTCAACATTGTGTGTACACAGTGCCCTAGGTAACTTCAAACTATTGAAAATATTTTTTTTATTGTTTAAATTTAATTTCATTGACCTTCATTGATAAAATTTCATTGATATTTCATTGACCTTCAAAATTTTAAACAGAATTTTCTCACCTTTTGTTTCTCATGAAGGTAATGTACTGAAAAGCCATGACCTATTTTGTGAACAACGTAACATTTTGAAAAAAAAAAAATTCTGGTTGATTCGCATATGTCTGATCACTCCTTGCATGGAAGAATAATTTAGATAAATTGTTATATTTCTTAAAAATTCCACACATTAGCTATATATAGCTAATATAGCATACTGTAACTACAATATAGCTATTATTTATTATTTTTTTGTAATGTCTGATTGAAAAAAAACATTACAAAACTATAAATAATAATAGAGAAAGTAAACTTATGCGCAGAATTGTAGAGAAATATTTCTAAGGAAATGATCAAGAAATGTTTAAAAATATTAAAATTTTTTCAAGAAATAGAAAATTTAAAATATTGTAGTATTGATATAAAACCTTTAAATTTTAAATTAATTTTTGTAAACAATGATTTGTTTTTTTTTCAAATGCACATCTCATGTGTTCGAATATTTTGAAAGAAAAAATTTTCTTATAAATATCTAATTACAAAATAACTGCTCCTAGGATTTTCTTTTCCCTTCAAATATTGATTCTACTAGTTTCTTGTTATATATCATAATTCATGCTATAAATAGATGCACATTTATTTATTTTTCTCTTTTCAAAACAATTTTTTCAGGACTAAATTAGATTTCTTCTGAACTCATTACTTTGACTCGAATATAATAACTCTGACGTAGTGATTCTCTTATTTGCCTGAGTAATTAACTGGCGTCCAAAATCTTTTTTAATGGAAATCTCTGGAAACAAGAAACTTCTTTGCAGACCATTATCAAAAGAATGGATTAATTCAGTTCCTAGAAATGTATTATTCATTAAGATCTTTTGCCCCTAATTCTCCAGATTTTCTCATTTAGATTACATCTACTTACCCTTTTCTCTTATGTTCTTTGATGTATCTTGTTTTTTTTCTTGCGGAAATTTCTTTTATGATGCTATTTTTTTTTTAAAATGACCAATTTTTTAATTTTTTTTCTCACCTTAACTACGCATGTAATCTAAAAGATGAAGTATTATTATAGTAACATGGCTAATAAAATTTAAATCATGTATTTGAATAATCAAAGACTGGATAAATTGAGATGATAGCTTTTCAAATTTAACGTATTATTTATAACTTATGGATTTCTCAACGTTATAAAGGATTTTTCAATGATAAATGTAAAGTAAGCCATGTAAATGTAAAGCATTGCGAAATGTTATAGTAAAGCAGTTAAATGTAAAGTTTATTTTCCAACAAATGTTAATTACTATTCTTCCGATAAGTGTAGGTAAAAAAATATATATACATGATTTAAAAACACAACTTTGCACAATAATTTACGAACATCTTTTGTCTACAAACTATATTTCATTCTATTTTCATTTTATCGAAGAATATTTCAAGGAAACTAGAAGGAAATGAAAAAAATTAAACTATTTTTTATGCATTTTATTTATTTCCTTTGCAAATATTAACATTCAATTATTAAACCTGCACCATCTTATTTTAGGAGTAACACTTGTTTGATTCATATCTGCTATACTTGCTTCTTTTAGCTTTTTCCAATACACTTTTTTTACGGATATTTCAGAATACTTAAGAGTTTAACTGACTTATTATTTGTTTTCTTTTAACCATTCTTTACACATTCATTCTCTCTTTCTCTCTCTCACACACACACAAACACACACAAGCACACACACACATATATATATATATATGTGTGTGTGTGTGTGTGTGTGTGTGTGTGTGTGTGTGTGTGTGTGT